>BQNB010095684.1:3464-25808 GCA_026074375.1 Tanacetum coccineum
AACATGATAGTGAAATCACTAAGGATGGTAAGGTCATAGGTAGAGGTATTAGGAAGAAAGGCTTATATGTGATGAAATTAGGAAATAAGCCTAAAGACCAAATTTGTCTAGCAACGATTGATGAAAATTCCACGTTGTGGCATAGGAGATTAGGTCACGCAAATATGCGTCTCATTCAATTGTTAGCATCTAAGTAAATAGTTAAAAACTTACCTAAGCTTAAGTTTGATCAAAACTTCTGTAATGCTTAGAAAATGGGAAAGCAAGCTCACACTAGTCATAAGGCTAAGAATATAGTCTCAACGACTAGATGCTTAGAATTCTTTCATATGGATCTCTTTGGTCCATCCGTCGTACGGAGTTATGGAGAAAACCGATACACCTTAGTCATAGTAGATAACTACTCTAGGTATACTTAGACTAGATTCCTTAAGGACAAAACTGAAGCTTTTGATCAATTCGAAATATTTAGTAAGAAAATTCAAAACCAATTAGGATGTACAATAGTGTCAATAAGAATCGACCACGGTAGGGAATTTGATAATGAGTTGGAATTTGGAGAGTTTTGTAATGCCAATGAAATTACACACAACTTCTCAGCTCCATGCACTCCTCAATCAAATGGCATGGTTGAAAGGAAAAATAGGACACTTCAAGAAGTAAGTAGGACTATGTTGAATGAGCAATCATTACCATAAAAGTTTTAGTGTAACCCAGTAGACACTTCAACATACATTCTTAACCGAATCCTAATTAGAGTCATCTTAGGAAAAACACCTTACGAACTCTTAAAAGGTAGGAAACCTACTCTAGATTACTTTAGAGTGTTTTGAAGCAAGTGCTTCATTTTAAACACTAAAGACTAACTTACAAAGTTTGACCCAAAGTCATACGAAGGTATCTTTTTAGGTTACTTGCAAAATAGTAAAGCCTGTAGGCATTCGATGAAACTCAATGTGACATTCGATGAAACTCCTCCACCCTCTAAGATATCACCCTTGGTGGATGATGACTTAGATTAAGAAGAAGCAATTGAGGTTACCGAAAAGAAAAACCTAGAAAATGACATTGAGGATGAAACTTTAGAGATTGATGAAATAGTCAATATTATGGAATTTAGAAACAATCTATTGGAAAATGTCATAGGAAACCTTAACCAAAGAACCCTTAGATCACAAGCCCAAAACCAAAGTAACTTCTTTTGTTTTATATCAACTATAGAACCTAATAATGTGAATGAATCCTTAACAGATGATAGTTGGATAGTCGCTATGCAAGAAGAATTAAATTAATTCATTGCTAATGACGTTAGGGAGTTAGTTCCATAACCTAGGAATATGATAATCATAGGAACTAAGTGGGTGTTTAGAAATAAGTTCAATGAGAACGGTATTGTTTCTCAAAATAAAGCTAGGTTAGTGGCTCAAGGCTATAATCAACAAGAGGGCATCGATTATGATGAAACTTATGCCCCAGTTGCTAGACTTGAGTCAATTAGGATACTATTAGCTTATGCTTGTACTTTAGATTTTAAGCTATTCCAAATGGATGAAAAAAGTGCATTCTGAACGTTTTATCAATGAGTAGGGTATAGTGACACAACCACTATGCTTCATTGACCTATTGGAAAAACCAAATCATGTTTATAAACTAAAGAAAGTTATATATCGATACCCCTTAAACAACACCCAAAGCTTCTTGATATATTAAAAGCTTTTCTTATTAAACATGAATATAAAATAGGAATGGTAGATAACATTCTTTTTACTAAGAAGAAAAGTTCTAACCTCATCATCATTCAAATATATGTCGACGACATTATATTCGGCTTGACTTTTCAAGACATGTGTAATGAATTTGCCAAAATCATGCATGATGAGTTCGAGATGAGCATGATGGGTAAACTTAACTTCTTCCTTAAACTACAAATAAAACATATGGAAGATGGTATTTTCTTTAATCAATCTAAATATATTAAATAAATGCTTAAGAAATTTGGCTTAGAAGAATCTAAACCAATGAAAACCCCCATGTCCTCCGATACCAAACTCACGAAAGACGAAGAGTGTGAGTTGGTAGATAGTATCAAGTATCGAGGCATGATAGGTAGTCTATTATACCTAACGGCAAGTAGGCGTGATATCATGTTTAGTGTCTGCCTTTGTGCCCGCTTACAAGAGGCTCCCAAAACCTCTCACCTTGAAGAAATTAAGCGTATCTTCTGATACATTAAAGGCACTACGAACTTAGGGTTATGGTATCCTAAGAGGACTAGCATAGAAACAATAGTATATGCCAACTCTGATCATGCGAGAGATTATGTGGACCGAAAGAGCACTAGCAGTGTTTGTACGTTCGTGGGATGTTGTTTGACATCTTGGTTCTTGAAGAAACAAACCACTCTTGCTATATCCACTACCGAAGCCGAATACATAAGCGCCGAAAAGGCATGTTAACAAGCACTATGGATGAAGCAAGCTCTTATCGACTACGAGGTTTGAATCGATGACGTCTTGATCATGTGTGACAATAAAGGCGCAATTGACCTTAGCAAAAACCCGGTGCAACATTCTCGAACCAAACACATCGAAATTGATCACCACTTTTTTGTGATAATGTATAAAAAAGACATATCTCAATTGAAAAAGTGCCTATGGAAACTAGAGGGGGGGTTGAATAGTTTACATGTTCGTTTTAGGTTTTAAAAGTTAGCTTTCAAAATATTTAGATTCGAGTTGTATGTTTAACCAATTCACAATATGAACAAACAATATAGCAATCTAAACTAAAGCTAAATAACAATGACAATAATATGAAGAGGTAAGGAAAAGAACAATCAAACCAAGACGCCAAGATTTTATAGTGGTTTGGCTACGAAGCACTTATTCGCCCTACTCCACTCCCCGAGTATCCAACTAGAGATTTCACTATGTCAACAAGCTCCTTTTAGGCGGAGAAAACCGTTTACACTTCGCTTATGTTATTTTCTGACACTAAGCTAAATGTCGAGTCCTAATCTTAGCTAGAACCAATCTACCACTTCACAAACACTACACAATCACTAGATCTACACTATAGGATTTACTTAATATCCGAATCACACAAACATACAAGATAATTACAATAGAGATTTGATACTTAGAAGAAAAGATAAAAGATCTCTAAATTACAATTTGTTTCTTTGATGAATACGAATGTTCTTCTCTTGCACTTGAATGAGAGGGAAGAGATGAGAAGAAGAGATTAGATCACTTGAAACAAGATCTAAGAATGTTAGTGATCAAGAGATTTAGAGAGAGAAAGAAGATTTTTAGAGAGAGAAAGTTATCTAAAAATTTCATGCAAAGAGGTCTAATTTTTTACAAGGAATAGAGCAGTATTTATAGGCAGGAAAATTCAACAGTCACTGGGGGCGGTCCCGACGGTCCCAGATATATAAGGGGGCCGCCAGGCCAATAGGGCGCCCAGTAGACTACGCTCTCTTTTTTGTCTTTTTGTGGGGAATGTTGTATCTGGTATGGAACCTTCTATTTTGGGAGGGGAAATTTGAATTTCAAATTTTAAGTTTTTAATAAAACTTTTCTTTTAATTAGAAAATATTTTGTATAATTAATTTTGTGAAATTCTTTTGTAAAAATGTAATGGATAAGAGAAAAATATTTTCTTGATCACTAATCATGCTTAATGATTTGTTTGTTCATACCTTAAGTGATTCATAATCTTAGAAATGGAATTTTACGATTAATAATTTGTAAATGTTTAATTTTATCGTGAGCGTTTTTACATTTTGTTATTATCAAAATATTGAGATTTCGAAAAATATAAATAACATTTTTAGACATTATTTGTATTAATATCTCCCCCTTTTTGATGATGATAAAATATAAACTCATTTTGTATAAAATTAAAAGTTATAAAATCATTAGAGTTTTGTTCCATTTCTCCCCCTTTTTGTCGAATTCAAAAAGAATGGTCGTCGAGTGGTTGTAGGAAGAAAGAAATCGAAGACATCAAGACTCTCCCTTGATGTATGCTCCCCCTCGTGAGGCACCAAGGGATCGATCTTACAGGAATTGTTTGCTACAAAAAAAAGTTAGAGGTACAAGTCCAAGACAAATATCTTTTAAATAACACATTAGATTCAAGTCACACAAAAGGGAGTTTTATTCAACAATCAAGAAACTCATACAATAGAAAATGCAAGTAGTACATTCATACAACACATAATAAAACTAGAGCTAAACTAGAGCTATTACGAGCTAAGACAAATTCATACTATATTTGTATGAATCATTGCAATATAAAGTAGATAATTATGAAATAAAGACATAATAAGGCATAAATCAACGCTAGTGGATTCTTAAAATGTAGAAAATGCCATAACCAAAAGATAGATGGTCGATTATTTAGGTAGATTAATCATATGAGAATGATTAATTCAAGAGGGAAAAAGAGGGGGTTGGTGACACATGATTTGGAGGGGTACAAGTTTGAGGTATGGGAAGGGTGAGAAGAAAGTGAATGAAGTTGATTTCATTTCTTAAGGAGTGGAATTGGTGTCTAGAAAACTTGCAACAATGACAAAAGCTTGAGTGAAATTCAACTTGAGCATAAGAAAGAGGATGAATTAGTTGCGGTGGTGGTGAATGTGGTGCATGAATGTAGGCATTGGATGGGTTACTGTGTGAATAAAGGATGGTGAAAATGTTGTGAAGTTATTTGATCATTTGATCTCTTAAGGGATTGTATAATGGTGGTGAAAGAGATTGTAAATAAACTCTTGGAGGAAGTAGAAATGAGTCTTTTTGGGAAGAAGGTGATGATTTTGGAGTGGATGTTTTGCGTTTCCATACTTGTCTTACGGACATTCTTGGTTTTCTAGAGAAGTTAGAATGGTGATTTGAGCAAGACATTGATAATGAATGAGAGGTGGATGAAGAAGGTGAAGGTGATAGTGAAGTATGAGAATTTGATGATTTAAATAATGGGAAGAATAGTATAACTTAGCAAAGCATGGTTTGGATAGAAGTGGATGCCAAAGATGGTTTAGCTAAACAGGGAAATGACAGCTTGAGGATGTAGGTAGGAGGGTCAAAGATACAAAAAAAGAGGCAAATTCAAAATTTTCGTTCCCCCTGGCGGCGGTCCCATATCACCAAGCGGTCCCAAATATATTGGGGGGCCGCCGGGTATTTAAGGGGGCCATTTTCTAAAAAAATGAAAATTTCCAGTTTTTCCTTTTCTTAAGTCCAGTGATTTTGGCATCTACCAAATTCAAGAATCAACAAATTCAAGCAATAATATGTAGTTCTAAACTAGCATACAAATTATTTGGTAAGTATTAGCATTGTTCGCATGTCATATTCATAAAATTTGCTAATCATAAAGCGTTGATAAGATGATAAAATGGAAAGAATCATCCAAGTCAAATGTAATTGTCATTTGCCATTCCTAGTCCTAATAATATATTAAATAAGAGAGATAATAGTAATATTCTCTAATAGTTATGCCAACATGTTCACTTCCGTTTTCCACCCATCATGTTCTTAAGAGCTTGTCCAATTGACCTTAACCCTTCTCGGTGAGCATCTCGTTGTCGAGTTTGAAGATTTATAGTTTCAAAGAGATAGGTGTTCAAGTTATGACTTTTATGAGGATGGTTTTAACAGACTCTAGAGACAACATTGGACGAGGAGGAGATGTTTTGGGACGTAGATGAAGAATTGGAATGAAATGATTCATCATCATTTTCATCAAGGGTATCGTCTAACTGATGAGATAAGGATGGATGATTTAAAGTGGTGGAGGAGGAGCTAGCATTTGATTTACGAGGTCTTTTCTTGCCACGATCCGATCGTGTCTTTTGCTCATAATGAGGAGCGAGGGAATGCATGACTCGACATGTGAGATGTAGTGATCAATTTCTAGCTCAAGAAAGACAGACACAACATGTTTGAACAATCTAGTCAAAAGCATTCCATAAGATAAGAGTTCCTGAGGTTTGCTTCGAGTCTTTTCCATTCTTTTAAGAATGAAGAATGCTAGATTGTATCAAGTGGAGGTTTCAATGCAATAAAGAATATGACAAAGACACGCGGAGACATGATACTTATGACCTCCTAGAAAAATGGCGTTTTCATGAATGATATCAACCCATGGTTTCATATGAGGTTGAATTTCGCGAGTTAAGATTTCATTTTTTTCGATGACAATTGTTTTCTTGTTTTTAGTACGAGTGGCTTGACCTTGTCGAGGAATTTGAATGAAAGACTTGACAACACTTAGAGACAAAGGAATGGTTTTATAATGACCTTTACTTAGAACACTTATTGACAAGTAGTCAAGTGACCACATGTCGGTGTGTGAAACTTGACCTTTGAATGGTATTTTTAAGATTTGACCGAATTCCTCAAGAGTAAGAGAGAATGACTTACTTTATATAACAAAGTTGACCACAAATTGACCCATGAAGTCATAGTCGAACGTTAGTTAACTATAGAACTCGAGAACAAAACGAGGAATAATTTGTTCGTTTATGTTAAACAAACAATCAAAATTAATTGATTCAAACTTAGCACGGATATGACTCATGTTTTCAAAAAATTTACTTACAACCCTACCCTCATGAAAGTATCATTTTTCCAGACTTGCAGTGTGTTTTGTAAGTGTTGATTAAATTCATTTGATATGAATGGAATGTAGCTTTGGGTATTTTGATGATCTAGTGCGGTAATTTGAGGCATTGATACCTAAAATAAAACAAGCAAAGTCATATTTTAATATCTTATGTATGTGTTGATATTTTGAATTCGTGCCTAGTGTGTGCCTAAGTATGACAAATGTGGAGCAACGATTAACTTGACCTAAAGTATAAAATCCTAAGAGTTAATCCAAACGCTCCTTAGTTTAATTTTTATCATCCAAACATGTCAAAAAATACGTATGGGTTATGTATCTCAAACTCGTCATGCATGATTTTGGCAAATTCATCACACATGTCTTGACAAGTTGAGCCAAATATAATGTCATCAACATATATTTGAACAATGATGAGGTTTGAACCTTTCTTCTTAGTAAAAAGAGTGTTATCAACCATTCCTATTTTATATTCATGTTTAATAAGAAAAACTTTTAATCTATCATACCAAGCTTTGGGTACTTGTTTAAGACCATATAAATCTTTCTTTAGTTTATAAACATGATTCGGTTTTTCAAAGTCAGTGAATCATAGAGGTTGTGTTACATATACCTCCTCATTGATAAAACCATTCAAGAATTCACTTTTTACATCCATTTGGAATAGCTTAAAATATAAAGCACAAGCATAAGCTAATAGTATCCTAATTGACTCAAGTCTAGAAACTGGGGCATAAGTTTCATCATAATTGATGCCCTCTTATTGATTATAGCCTTGAGCAACTAACCTAGCCTTATTTCGAGAAACAATACCGTTCTCATCTAACTTATTTATAAACACCCACTTAGTTCCTATGATTTTCATATTCCTAGGTTGTGGAACTAACTCCCAAACGTCATTAGCAATGAATTGATTTAATTTTTCTTACATAGCGACTATCCAACTATCATCCGTTAAGGCTTCATTTATATTCTTAGGTTCTATAGTTGATATAAAACAAAAGAAGTTACTTTGGTTTTGGGCTTGTGATCTAAGGGTTCTTTGGTTAAGGTTTCCTATGACATTTTCCAATGGATTGTTCCTAGATTCCTTAATATGGACTATTTCGTCAATCTCTAAATTTCATCCTCAATGTCATTTTCTAGGTTTTTCTTTTCGGTAACCTTAATTGATTCTTCTTCATCTATGTCATTATCTACCAAGGGTGATGTCTTAGAGGGTGAAGGAGTTTCATCAAATGTCACATTGAGTGATTCTTTGACTTTCCTAGTATGTTTGTTAAGGACGATGTAGGCTTTACTACTTTACGAGTAACCTAAAAAGATACCTTGACTTTGGGTCAAACTTTGTAAGGTAGTCTTTAGTGTTTAAAATGAAGCACTTGCTTCCAAACACTCTAAAATAATCAAGAGTAGGTTTCCTACCTCTCAAGAGTTCATAAGGTATTTTTCCTAGGATGGCTCTAATTAAGATTTGGTTAAGATGTATGTTGAAGTATCTACGGCGTTACACCAAAACTTTTGTAACACCCCCTTATTTGACATAGCAGTGGAAGCTAAATTAGGGTATTACTTCATGAATCAACAGTCATAATCATAGAAAATGACTCAAAAGAGACGTTTTTTCTATGCCGGTCCCCTTAGGATACCATAATCCTAAGTGCGTAGTGCCTTTAATGTATCAGAAGATACGCTTAACCGCTTCAAGGTGAGAGGTTTTTATGCGGAGAGCCTCTTGGAAGCGAGCACAAAGGCAGACACTAACAGATATCAGACCTACTTGCTGTAGGTATAATAAACTAGCCTATCAAGACTTGGATACTTGGTAACTCATCTACCGACTCACTATCTTCATCTTTCAAAGAGTTTAGTATCGGAGACATGGAGGGTTTCATTGGTTAGAATCTTCTAGAACCAAATTTCTGTAGCATATTCTTTAATATAACTTAGATTGACTCTAAAAAATAGCCATCTTCCATTTGTTTTATTTGTAATCCAAGGAAGAAGTTAAGTTCACCCATCATGCTCATCTCGAACTCGTCATGCATGATTTTGGCAAATTCATCACACATGTCTTGACAAGTCGAACCGAATATAATGTCATCAACATATATTTGAACAATGATGAGATTTGAACTTTTCTTCTTAGTAAAAAAGAGTGTTTACTACCAATCCATTTTATATTCATGTTTAATAAGGAAGGCTTTTAATCTATCATACCAAGCTTTGGGTGCTTGTATAATAGACCCATATAAAGATTTTCTTAATTTATAAACTATATCGGTTTTTCGAAATCAATGAATCCCGAAGGTTGCGTCACGTATACCTCCTCATTAATAAAACCATTCAGGAATGCACTTTTTACATCCGTTTGGAATAGTTTAAAGTCTAAGGCACAAGCATAAGCTAATAATATTCTAATGGACTCAAGTCTAGCAACCGGGCATAAGTTTCATCATAATCGATGCCCGCATGTTGTTGTAGCTGGCAACTAACCTAGCCTTATTCGAGAAACAATAATGTATCCTCAGCTAACTATTCTAAATACCACGTTAAGTTCCTATATTGTCATATTCCTAGTTGAAGGAACAAACTCCTAAACGTAGTTAGACAACGAATTGAATTTAATCTTCTTGCATGCGACTATCCAACTTTCATCTCCTAATGCTTCATTCACCATTCTTAGTTCTATATTGATATAAAACAAAAGAAGTACTTTGGTATTTTGGCTTGTGACCTAAGATTATTTGTTAAGGTTTCCGTATGACATTTTCTAATAGAGTGGTTCCTAGATATCCTCAATGTTGATTATTTCATCACCTCTAAAGTTTCATCCACAATGTCATTTTCTAGGTTTTTCTTTTTGGTGACCTTAATTGCTTCATCTCGCTCAAGTCATCATCCACCAAGGGTGAATGTCTAAGTGGAAGAAGTTTCATCAATGTCCACGTTAAGTGATTCCTTCGACTTTCCCTATGTGTTGTTTAGGATGATATAGGCTTTACTATTTTGAGAATAACCTAAAAAGAAACCTTCGTATGACTTTGGGTCAAACTTAGTAAGGTAGTCTTTTGTGTTTAAAATGAAGCACTTGCTTCCAAACACTCTAAATAATCTAGTGTAGGTTTTCTACCTCTTAAGAGTTCATAAGCTATTTTTCCTAGAATGGCTCTAATAAGAATTCGGTTGAGAATGTATGTTGAAGTATCTACGGTGTTACACCAAAACTTTTGTGTCAACGATTGCTCATTCAACAAAATCCTACTCATTTCTTGAAGTGTCCTATTTTTCCTTTCGACAACGCCATTTGATTGAGGAGTGCGTGGAGCCGAGAAGTTATGTGTAATACCGTTGCCATTACAAAATTCTCTAAATTGCACCTTATTATCAAATTCTCTACCGTGGTCGGTTCTAATTGACACTATTGAACAACCTAATTGGTTTGGGATTTTCCTACTAAATATTTCGAATTGATCAAAAGCTTCGGTTTTATCCTTAAGAAATCTAGTCCAAGTATACCTAGAGTAGTCATCTATTATGACTAGGGTGTAACGGTTTCCTCCGTAACTCCGTACGGCAGATGGACCGAAGAGATCCATATGGAGAAGTTCTAAGCATCTAGTCGTTGAGACTACATTCTTAGCTTTGTGACTAGCGTGAGCTTGTTTTCCTATTTTAAAAGCAACACAAAAAAATGTGATTCAAACGCAAGCTAGAAATTTCTAACTAATTCCTTAGAGGCCAACGATTGAATGAGGTGCATATTTGTGTGTCCTAATCTCCCAAAGCCACAAGTTGGGAGTTTCAAACATAATCGTGTGTTAGAGCAAATTTGATCCTTTGGCTTATTTCTAATGTCATCACAACATAAGACTTTCTTCCTACTACCTCTAGCCTATGACGTATAACCGTCCTTAGTGATTTTCACTATCATGTACAGAGAAAATTGCACCTACACTATAATCGACATATTTGTCCTAACTTAGCCAAATTAATCATAATTTATCACATGTTCTACATTAGTCTATTGAGATGAGTCAACAAAAATCGTACCTTTGCCAATGATGTTACGTTGCAAAGATTACTACCAAAAATGAGTTACCCATGCTCCATCAGTAATACCTTGTAAGACGGAGAAAGGGAGCTTTCGTTGCCCCGTCATATTGTTAGTGAGCAACCGATATCCTTGATCCAGTGCGACGGCACCAAGTTTGACATCCAAGGCATATATATATTATATAAGATTAAATAACTCAAGACATTAGGTCCCCAATAACTCAGGGTCTAAATTGTTAGTGCCAAACATCCTCATTTGATGCAATTGTTGGGATGTGAGAATTGGAAGACAACATTTCCCATGGCATGTAACTTTGACAGTGAAAGTTGTTCCAACTTACTGAATGCCATGAGGTTGTTTTTATCGATCAACGGTGTATTTTTGGTTGCAGTGTTTAGGACGAGAAAATTATTAATGACACTTCTAGGAGGGTGGGTTTATTTATTCTAAAATTAGTTTAGAAAAACTAACTCCGGGTTTGACAAATAGGCTAATAAAAATTTTTTAACTTCATTGTCACTGAGCAATGGGAACGGAACATTGGCCTTGGTTTTACAATTAAATGTTTTAGTCAATGACCCAAAATGGATTTTTTAAAAGACTCAGTTTTTTCTCAATCCAGGCGTTGCAGGTGGCGTCCCATATTTATTTGGGGGAACCCTGGTACATTTTAGGGAGCCGCCATATTTATGTGACTCCATCAGACTACGCCTATTATTTATGGACCTCATCGTTGACTCATCCAACCATTTTTGCTCCCCAATGTAAGGGATAGGGGAAACATCATTATGCGATGGTTCATGTCTCAGTATTTCTGTATTAAATATATCGCAGATTCCGAGGAATTCATAAATGTGTATAAGGATCGATTTTGGTTCTACATCGAATTGTTTCCTTATGACAAGGGATAAGTGGTTACCTTAATAGCAAATTCGTTTGCGGTTTCTAAAATATAAATGCGCGGAACCATGTCCGGAGCGACAACGATGGTCCGCACCCTACATGGTTCATCTCCATTGGAAAAAGATTTCAAGGGTAACTATAAAAAGTGATAGAAGTGGTTGATATCAAGTATTTATTGATAGAAACAATTCTCGGAGTTCTTAGGTGGATTGTTTCCTTTGCGACTGAATGTGAACTCATCTGTTACGTCGACGACGTCTACCGATCAGAGTAGTTTGGGTTCAAGTAATTGTTTAACAAAGTTCTGAATTGGAGGCACCGTGTATGCATCCGAAGAGAGAAATCCCTGGAAACAAGCCAAAACATTGATGTGTTTTCACAAGCTTTAAATTTATAATACATACAATCCCGGATAAATATATGGAAAACACACGGGTAAAAGTAAAACCCACGTAAGCAGTAATAATCTTTTAAGGTAAGACCAGTCGTCTACATGGATTTATTAGTAGTTCAAAATAATTAAAACGAACATAACTTTAACAATTTGATAATAATTTATACTTTACCAATGATTAAAAAGATGACTACCTCGAATAGTTGAAAAATAACTATAAGTGTTGAAATGATTGACCTTGAAGATGGGGTATTAATTTATAAAGACGATTCGTCGTCAAAAACGAATCAACTTGTTAACTTAGAGAACTTATATTTAGTTAACCAGAAAGACCAAATGTGTCACTCAAATAATCCAGGTTACCATTAAAATTCAAAGCTTATTTTGTTTATCAATTTACGAAAGTGGATTTCTCGACACAGACGTTAAAGATCATAGACAAATCTTTAAAACACACATAGATATAACGATCTTTCAAACCTAGTAACCGTATGAATTAATATAACATAAGTTGATAAGACAAAAATATATAAAGAAGGGATATAACAGGGTTGCAAACATAAGCTATAAGATAAATCCTATCAAAGATCATAACCAAACACTTATTTCATATATCCATAACTTCACCGAGTAGTCATGAGAGATTTAGCCTCTCATGGCTAAGGTTCATAACAAAAGTACTCTATTACATAATTTCCATTATATCATAACAAGGTAAGAAAACTACTTTCGTTTTTGATCGTTAGATCTTTTCTTCAACGGGAAAAGGTTTTCTTGGTGTTTGGTGAAAGGAGGGGTAAAGTCTGTAGAATGAGTTGAAATGGTTGGTGATAGGGATGAATAGAATGAGAAATTTTGTATCAATTATAGGCAAAATTGTAAAAGTGTGGCGCACTTACAAAGAAGTGCGCAAACTTTTGAGTTCATATGCGATAGCATTTAATGGCTTTTAATGGAAGTGCGGCACACTTACAAATAACTGCAGTGGTTTTGAGGAGTTAATGCGATAGCATTTAATGGACTTTAATTCTTCAATCTTTGGGAAAATTTGCGACGCACAATATTGTAAGTGCGACAGTTTTTGAACTTCAGAGGAAAGTGCGGCGCACTATGTAACAAGTGCGGCGGACTTCTTGAGCTTTTGGCTAGAAATCATTCTTTTCTTGTATTCGCCTCCCAAAGTGTATAGATTCTTGAGCATGGGTCTTTAGAGTCTTTAAGTGAACCTATAAGCAATTTAAGCTTAATTAAGTATCAAAAGTTCACGAGAAATGATCAAATATATATAAATAACGCCATAGAAAACATGTATAATTTGGGCGTTATCAAATCCTTCCACACTTAGCTTATTGCTTGCCCTCAAGCAATGGAAGCGAGAAATTAAAATCATTTATCGTGACGTGGAGAAATTTTGATTTTTTAAGAGTTTGTATTTTAGATAACTTTTCAGGCATAAACATATAACATAGCACCTTACATAGGGATAGTGTTTGATTTTAAAATTCACTCAGCCACTCAGATAGGGTTTAGATATGTTTTTGTGAAGAACACTCAATTTGCACAGACATAATCTAGACAGCTGCCATAGGCTTGTACTTAACACATAAACCTGACCGAAGGATGAAACTTTGGTACTAGAGAGGATCCAATCTTCATGCGCCGAACATAAGCCTTTATTTCTTTGAACGATTATAACACATATTTTTTACTTTTTTTTACCATGATGATAATTAAGGCTTGACACATGACTTCTTCAATCAATTTTCAGATACTTCAGCAACATAGCATTTAAGGAATCGCTTGCAATACCATAGCCTTGCGGGATGCATTACATGATAGGCTTCGGTTTAGTAAATGATGATTAAGCACAAGTTCTAGAGCTTCTAAATTATCGGCTCTCTCAAATATAATTATCAACCAATACCAATATTCCAGAAAAGGCGACAAGACCATACATACACATCCGTAATGACGGAATAGACACATATGACTGCAATCAAACCTTAACTCGAACAAGCTAAAGGCATCAATTATCTTAGGTACCAAAGGTGGATACCCGAATAAAGGCTTAGATTTCTCATAATTTAGTGGATTGGGGTGTGCTAGCTATAATGTCAATCCGGTTGGATTTGCCTTACTAAGAGCATTTTTTACTTTTGAAAGCATATATAATTAAGATTTTTCATAAAATATTAGCTAAAAAATTTTTAACAGGGCAAACATAGAGGGATATGATTAATTTTTCCTATTTGGCTCCCCTCCACACTTAAGTTGAACATTGCCCTCAATGTGATAACTGATAATAGAGATAAAATAGGGAAAACGGTACTTCCCGGGGCATAGAGAAATGCATAGCTGAGGTAGAGCTATCTTGAGCATACGTCGTAATTTTCCATATCTTCGAGCTAAATTACCTGCATAAGAGTAAATATACAAAAGCACACAAAAAAATATTTTTTTAGAAAATAAATAATATTAGTAGAAGAATGGAGGAGGAACTCCTCTACACTTAAGTGAAAGCACGGGTTGCCTCCCGATAAGCGGTTAGTTTTAAGAGAGTCGTTAGATAGACTCGTATTTCGAGAGTTATTAGTTTGGGAAAAAGGGAGTGAGATTGCTCCCTCAGGTCCATTGTCTTCTTCGTGATATATTTAGTCGGTGGCCATTGACTATGATACTCTTTCATTCTTTCCATAAAGTTCAACATATCCGGATAGATATTGGAACATTTTCCCTAATAAGGTCCTAACCATTGGATCGAGTTTTGGTTGTTTAAATTTGTACTTTGAGTGAAATAGCAGGACTTTATTTCCTTGTTTGAATTCCTTTCTCATTCTTAATTTTCTGTCATGCCAGACTTTGGTTCTTTCCTTGTATAGACGAGAGTTTTCATAAGCTTGGTGTCTAAGTTCATCTAATTCGTGTAACTAAAACATTCTTTTCACACCAGCAGCGATGAGATCTGGGTTGCAATTTTTTAGTGCCCAGTAATGCAACGCTTGTTCAATTTCAAATGGTAAGTGGCATTTTATCCATATATTATTTGTATGGTGAAGTATCCAGTAGGTGTTTTGGTATCATGCAAAAAGCCCACAGAGTGTCATCAAGTTTTCTTGACCAGATAGCAGGATTGTCTTTAATAGTTTTTTCAAGAATTCTTTTAAGAGCTTTGTTTGTGTTTTCAACTTGACCACTAGTTTGAGGGTGATAAGATGTAGAGAAACGGTGATTAACTCCATATCTTTTCAGATTTTATTCCCACTTATTTTGTTATACAGAAGTGATACCTCTGTCGCAGATATAGAGCTTGGGCATTCTAAAACGGCTGAATATTTACTTCTTCAGAAAGCGACTACTACTCGGGCATCATTGGTTTTTTTTTTTTTTTTTTTTTTGGTAAAGCTTGACTTCAGCCCTTTTAGATACGTAATCAAACAGCGACTAAGAATGTTAATTCAAACTAATATGATTTTTAGAATGTCCTCATAAAGTCGATAACCACCATATGTTTCAAAAATTCATATACTGAATTTGTTTAAGGCAATTATCATCACGTTTTGATAGTAATTTCCAGTCCTTTGACAGTGCCGTCACATAAAAGCGGACTAGAGTATGAGCTTCTTTGATGATTTGTTGTGCCAGTAAAATCCTGAATCAAGGGATTTTTTTATCAGATTATGTTTTGGTCATAATGTCCACGACTGTTGGTCCCATGGTGACATTGAGATCACAATGCATCGGGTTTCTGGTCGCAGATATACAACGTCTGATCATAACCGTCTGAGGCATAGAGTTGAAGAGATAAGCAGGTACCTCCCCAAAAGTAGTGTTGGAGTTCAGAGAAGAATTTTATTCATATGTTGATATGTCATCCCATTTGGTAAATATTACGACTAGTAGTTTGCGAAGCTGCGAACCAAGGTTCGTTTATATTGAATTACCATAAGGAGTTCCTTTTCTCCGAAAAAACTTATCATCTACTTCACTGTCATCGCTTATCTCGTTGTTTTTCGATTTTCGGGATAAGTGAACGGCTCATACATAATTCTGTTCCTTTTTTTGTCTTCGATTTCTATGTCGAGATTTTTGCACAAGTAAAATCATCGAATAAGGCGGGTTAGAATCTTTGCTTTTTAAAATAAATCCTTATGAGCTCGAATATCATGTGAACAATAGATTTGAGAGAATAAGAATAGGAAATCTGAATTTGTCAAATGCAAAAACTATGCCATAAATTTCTTTTTACGGTTACGGAGTGGGGGGGGGTGGGGGGGTGTATATTTGTTGAGCGAAGTGTAAGGGTTTTGCCTGCGAAGTACATCGGTAAAAAGTTTTTACCATCTTTTTAACCTAACACGGCTCCTATAGCGAAATCACTTGCATCACACATAAGTTCAAATGGAAGATTCCAGTTTGGGCTTACGATCACAGGAGCACATGTGAGTTTCTCTTTCAATGATTCAAAAGCTCTCCGACATTCATCGTCAAATTCAAATGGAGTGTCTTTTTCGAGAAGTTTAGTTAGAGGTCGAGCAATTTTCGAGAAATCTTTAATGAATCGTCAGTAAAAACCGGCATGTCCGAGAAAGCTTCTAATACTTTTGATATTAGTTAGGTGGTGGAAGTTTCGAGATACATCGATATTTCCTCCTTTGTCAACTTCAAATCTGGGGAGTTTTTTTTTAAAGACAAACCTTGTGTCCGAGCACAATCCCTTCTTTGACCGTGAAGTGACATTTTTCCTAGTTTAGGACGAGATGAGCGTCTTTGCAACGTTAGAGCATTTTATAGAGATTATTAAGGCATGTGTCAAAAGAGTTTCAGAAGACGGAGAAATCGTCCATGAATATTTCGACGGATTCTTTGATCATATCGTGAAAGATTGCCAACATACATCTTTGAAATGTGGCAGGAGCATTACATAGACCGAAAGGCATTCGCCTAAAAGCCGTAGTTTCCGAAAGGACAAGTGAATGATGTTTTTTCGTGATCATTAGGAACGATAGGAATTTGAACAATAACACAGAAAACCATCGAGGAAACAAAATAATAAATTCCGTGGAGTCCCCCTTTCTAGCATTTGATCGCATAAATGTAAGGGAAATGATCTTTTGCTGTTGCTTCATTAAGTTTACGATAATCGATGCATTACTCGCCGAACCGTAATGGTTCATGTTGGAGACAAGATTCATCAATTTTGTGGTGAACCACTGAAAACCTCCTTTCTTGGTACACAGTGTGATAGGGCTAACCCAAGTACTCTCGGCAATTGGATAAAATTATACCGATAGTACCGGAAGTTTTATCGATTTCTATTAACAACATTCCTGCATATTGGATTATCATTCTCTGTTTTTGGACAACGGGTTTCTTATCATCCAAAAGTTGTATTTTGTGTTTGCAGAATGATGGACAAATACCAGGAATATCTGTCGTTTTCCAAGCAAAGGCTTGCTTGTGCTTTTTAAGAACGGATATGAGTTTGCTTTTCTTTTCTTTGGATAGCTGAGATGATATGATAACAGGAAGAAAAGAGGGTTCTTCCAGGAATACATATTCCAGATTATCAAGAAGAGGTTTAAGTTCGAGATCCGTAGGAGGTTCTTCAAGAGATGTTTTGATCTTATAATTAGTATTGATGGTGATTTTTTCGAATGGTGCAATCTTTAGTGTCGATTCAGAGTCAGAGTTTTCCATCGGCAGTCATGCCATGATTCAAGCGAAATTCACAAAGATTGCTTCTTTGAGAAGGGTTCCCTTCGATGGAAATGAAGAATTTACTACCTTCGTCCTAAACAGAGCATCAAAATCATTCTTCTAAGATTCATCGATACTAAAACTGTTATCATCGTTTGAATAGGAGTGTTTTCATTGCATAATCGATATTAAAATTATTCGTTTATGTTTCCAACTCCAAGGTTGAGTTGTCTCTGTTTAACTCGAATAACTGCATCAGCAGTGTGAAGAAAGGGTCATCCCAGAATTAGGGGAACTTTACTATCTTCTTCCAATTTCGAGAATAACGAAATCGACAGGAAAAAGGTTGAATTATTACCAACTTCAACGAGCATATTTTCAGCTATTCCAACAAGGTATTGGAATTATTTGTCGGCTAATCTTATGCTCATTTTGGTAGGTTTTAGAGTTTCGAGAGATAATTTGGCATATAACGAATATGGCATAAGGTTGATGCTAACACCAAGATCGGCTAAGGCATTGCAGGAGAAAGTTTTGTTGAAATTACATGAATAAGAAAACTTTCAAGGTCATCCCGAGTTTAGTGAAACTTTGTTGTTGGATCATTGCTAAACTTTCATCGCTATAATAAAAAGCGGCAGAGATTTGTTCGATTTTATGTTTGTTGCTTATGAGTTCCTTGAGAAATTTTCCATAATTAGACATTCCGGCCAAGACATCGATAAGAGGTACGTTGATTCGAACGGCGAGATCATATCAAGAAATTTTTCGTATTGAGCTTTCATTTTCTCTTTCTTTAGACGTTGAGGATATGAGATTTTTAGTTTGTACGGTTTAGGTAATAGAGTTTCCTTGACTGGTTTTGGATTTTGTGTTTTCTTCTTCATCATCGCTATCGAAGTTGATAGAGTTTCAGAATCGTTTTATTGATCATTTTGGTTAACTGGGTGGGATTTTAAGAATTACCACTTCTGTGAATAATCAACGACATTCACAGTTTGAAAGTATGCCTCATATGCCGAGATTGCGGTGGTTGGTAAGCTTTGGAATTATGTCCTTTTGGGTTTGGTTGAGTGTTACTTGGAAGAGATCCAGAGGGTCGACCAGATTGCTTGTCAGCAAGTCTGTCGAACTTGGTTTCAAGGTTCTGGATTGACGCTTGATGATTTTTAGCTACGGTTTTGAGTTGGGTCTTGAGATTCATGAATGTTTCTTTGACGAAAGCGTTGGTCGATTGCTGAGATTTCATGAAATCGTTGAATTGTTTTTGAAGATCATAAGGTTATACCAACAGTAAACAGTATCTTAAGTTGTCTCGGTTATAACTACTTCGTTTGTTTGAACGCCAATTATCGCGATTTGAATCTCGGTCGCGGTAATCATTATAAAAACGAGTCTTACAAAAAGTTTGCATGAATTTAGCTTCTTCCTCTCGGGATATAGGTATATCATCTTCATCTGGTTTTGTTTTTTTAGCGTGGTTTTGGAGTTCTTTATACTAAGCATCCATTTTCAGGGTCATGGCATCCATTCGGGCCATAATTTTGTTAGTATTGGAATTACTGCTACCTTCATCGGCGAAAGCAACGGTTTTCTTGAGAGATGTTTTGGCTTTTTGATTTTTAGCCCAATCGAGCTTGAGTAAGACTTTATCTTCGAGAAGCTGATAAGCTTGATTTGGAGTTTTATAGAGGAAAATAACCACCAAGCTGTGCGGGCATATTATATCTTCTTGGGTTATTTCGCTTAGACCATGATAGAAGATTTTCATAATGTTGCCTTTGGACAGATTGTGACCATGACAGTTTATGAGTATTTCCTTCATACGAAGCCAAGCGTCAGTTAGAGATTTATTTTCGTGTTGAGAGAAAGCTCAGATTTCTTTGAGGAGAGAGTCTGGTCAAAAAAAGAGCTGGGGAAAAGAACGGCTAAGGAAAGCTGTTCAAATGTAAGTCATCAATGTTTCAATAGTCCTTCGTTAAAGTTCATCCAACCATGTTTTTGCTTCCCCAGTAAGGGATAGAGGAAACATCATTAGGCGGACGGCTTCATTCTCAGTATCTCTGTATTTAAACATATCGCAGATTCTAAGGAATTCGTAAATGTGTTTATAGAGGATCGGTTTTGGTTCTACCATCGAATTGGTTTCCTTTGATAAAGGGTTAAGTGATACCTTTGATAGCAAATTTGATTGCGGTTTCCGATAGTGTTGTGGAACCAGGTTTCGAGCGACAACATGGTAAGCCATCAAAAGCCCCTATTGGATCAGTCATCCATTGGAAAAAAAGAATTTCAAGAGTAACTAGAGAGTGATGAAAGTGGTTGATTAATCGAGGATTGGTGGCTAGACAATTCCGTGGTTCTAAGGTGGATTGTTTTCTTTGATTGAATGGAACCTTCTGTTTCCGTTGATGACCGTCTTCGGTCAAGTACGTTCGGGTTCAGTACTGTTCAACAGTCAGATTAGAGCACGTCTATGCATCCTAGAGAGAAACTCGTTTGGGTACAGTTTTGCTAGAAACTGTACGGCGATTTGAAAAAGAGGGGGAGTTAAAGAGATTTTCCAGATTTTGACTACAGAACAGCTAAGAAATCCCCGGCAACGGCGCCAAAAACTTTGATGTGTTTCAAAAGCTTAAATTTATAAGACTGACAATACAGGAGTAACTCCGTACGGCGGATGGACCGAAGAGATCCATATGGAGAAGTTCTAAGCATCTAGTCGTTGAGACTATATTCTTAGCTTTGTGACTAGCGTGAGCTTGTTTTCCCATTTTGCAAGCATCACAAAAATGTTGATCAAACTTAAGCTTAGGTAGGTTTCTAACTAATTCCTTAGAAGCCAACGATTGAATGAGACGCATGTTTGCGTGACCTAATCTCCTATGCCACAATGTGGAATTTTCATCAATCGTTGCTAGACAAATTTGATCCTTTGGCTTATTTCCTAATTTCATCACATATAAGCCTTTCTTCCTAATACCTTTACCTATGACTTTACCGTCCTTAGTGATTTCACTATCATGTTCAGAGAAAGTTACTCTACACTTATTATCACATATTTTTCCTATACTTAGCAAGTTAAATCCTAAGTTATCAACATGTTCTACATTATCTAATTTGAGAGTCATTAGAAATCGTACCTTTGCCAATGATGTTACCGCGAAGATTACTACCAAAAATAATGTTACCTCCATTGTATGCCTTGTAAGTAGAGAAGAGCTTTCGGTTACCCGTCATATGTTTAGAGCATCCGCTATCCTTGATCCATTCGTCGGGTTCCAAGTCGACTCCAAGGCATATCTATTTATATAGTGCAATGACTCAAACATTTGGTCCTCAGTATCTCATGGGTCCAAAGTTGTTAGTGTTAAACATCCCTTGCATTTGATGCAATTGGTTGGGATGAGGAAATGAAGAACACATTTCCCATGACATGTAACTTTGACGTGAAAAGTTGTTCCAAGTTACGGGAAAGCCATGAGGTCGATTTTGTCGACCAATGTTCCTTTTTGGTTGTGGTGTTTTGGCACGAGGATAATTATTATGGACTATTCTAGGAGGTGGAGTTTTTGATCTAAAATTTGGTTTCGAAAATCCAACTCCGGGTTTTGACAATGGCCTATAGAATTGTTTAACTTCATTATCAATAGCAACGAGAACTTTGGCTTTGTTTACAATTATGTGTTTTGGTTTAGGACCCAAAATAGATTTTTGAAAAGACACACTTTTTTCAGATCCAGGCATTACTGGTGGCGGTCCTATAATTATTTTGGGGGCCGCCTGGGCACTTTGGGGGCCACCCATATTTATGGGACCTACATCATAGGACACCTTTTTCTAAGCTTTCTCAAATTTTATTTCCTTAGTTCCACTAGATGATGCTTCAAATGAATTAAACCCTAAACCTAGTTTACCACCGGAGGGTTTTTGATTACTTAACATTTCATTTAAGCAATGTGTACTCTTTTCAAATAAATTTAATCTAGTGGATTCTTCTTTGAGTTTTTCATTCTCAATTTTAAGCGTATGACACTTTGCACAATCGAGATCAACTTCCTTGATTTTCTCGAGTGTGGATAATTTATCTTTTAATTCTCTAAGCTCGTTTTCTAGACTATTTCTAGTAGCTTTTAACATTTTGTTCTTAGTGATTATCTTTAGACTCATTTTGCATAACTTATCATATTCGTTGTCTAAAGCTAAATCATCAATTGATGATTTTTCATCACTAAAGTAAGATGATTCGGAACATACCTCACTTGATACATGAGCTTCAAGACACATTTCATTTTTGACCTTCTCATCATCTTCTTCACCGCTATCGCTCCAAAAGCCTCCGACAAAAGCTCTTTGGTTCTTATCTTTCAGTGGCTTTGGACATTTTCCAATAAGATGATTAGGGTCGCCGCAACTAAAGCATTTTCTATCACTTTTACCGTTCTTGTCATCACGGCTTCTTTGGAACGTCTTTTTGTCGTTCCGAGGTTATCTCACGAATCTACCTCTTCTTTTAAAGAACTTCTTGAAGTCTCTTACCGGCATGACGTATTCTTCGTCTTCGCTACCGAAAGTTGAACACTCTTCATCACTAGATTCTTTCTTAGCCTTTAAAGCAATAGATTTCTTTTCAACTTTTGCTTTGACTATTTCAGAA
>BQNB010095685.1:0-25808 GCA_026074375.1 Tanacetum coccineum
TTTCTAGAGGGGACATTCCTATCTTGGATGTTTCGTTTCTCTATTTATCCTCCTTGACTAGCTCAAGTATGAGGGATCGAGTCAGGCTCAAGACTCGGTTAACAAAAATAAGCGCTTCGTGGGTGGCAACCCATGCTTATCTTAATCTAATTATAATAGTAGTAATGAATAAGTGTGTTGTGGGAGGGCTCTTATTTTCCTTTCTCGTGTTTTTTGTTTTGTGTTATTGTCCAGGATTGCCCGGATTATGAAGACTAACGTTTATCTTTAAGCATAATTAATAAACGGCTTTAGATTTACGTAGAGACCCTTCTTAAAACATTGAGGACAATGTTTAGTCCTAGTATGGGGGAATCTATTGATTTGATTTTGTCTGCAGCCGTTGTTACTACCAAAATACCAAAAAAATTAAAAAAATTAAAAATTTTCAAAAATAAAATAAGTGTTTTGTCACAATTTTGACTTTCCTGCTGGGTAGAATAAGAATAAATTTTGACTCGATCGAGTGTGTTGAGCTCTAGCTTGTCCCTTAACTTTTAGGCTAAGCATTCGCGGATCTTTTTATTAAAGATTTTAAATTTGCGAAGAACGAGAAATGATAGAGTTAATTATGAGTTAGATGCTAAACAAGGATTAGTTGAAAATCTTAAGAGCTCATAAGTGTAGTTTGTGGCTTTTTCTCCCATAAGCTTCTAACCGGACTAATAATACGTGCTATTTTTGAAAATTAAACTCAAATCAACAATTTTTGAAATGTAGTCAATAACATTTTTGTCTTAGTTCAAATTTATACTTAAATTTTCTAAAAAGAAACTTTCTCTATATATCGTGGTAATATTATAAAAAAATGAGGTAACAATAATAATTATAAACTGTGGGCTGATAAAAGTTTACTGCCTCTTGCCGGCTCACAACCGATGTTGCAGCCTTCTAAAAGGTCGAGGATTTCCTTTGTTAAAAATATAATTATGATAAGTGTGATATATGTGATTTAATAAATATAGGGAAAATCTCTTTTTCTTAAATTCAAATATGCTTTTGAACTAAGACTAATTCGTTTTAAGATTGTGGTTTTTCTAAAATGAATTGTTTTATTAACGGGAAGCCTAAGAATTTTTGAAACCGAAGGTCCGTGAGTTCCGATACTATTCTCTGTGGGGTGTCAAAAGCCTGGTCACCTAAGCCGGTCTCGGCTGGGATGTGCCGAGAAGAAAGTCGCTACATGGAATAATCTCGCTTTCAAAATCATAAATCTTGGGTGGAACGTAAAGCAATAGAAATATTGCAATTTTCTTAAAAATGTTGATCCATGGTTGAAATTCGAAATAAGCACACTAACATAATATGAAATAATTGTCGGGAGTGAAAAGTTTACAAGGTACAAGTATGAGTAGTGTTAGCATCTTAGCTCATATTTAACGGTGATTTCGTTTTTGTGCTTGGTTTGGAACAAGTGAAAAGTCAGGAACGATGAATTTATCCTTTTTGGGGCATTTTAGGATTGAAATGTTTCTTGTTCTATGATCCCTAACGGTTATGAAAATAACGAAAGTCAAACATGTTAGTTAGTTGCTTAAAAAGAAAAGTACAAAAAAATGAGAAAAAGGAAAAATACAAAAATATGTGTGGGAATAAGTGTAAATATTTAAAAATGGTCAAAACGGGGCTTTTCAAAGCTATTGATTCTTTAATTCCCCTTGATGAACACTTAGCTACTTTTCGAGGTAATTAGTCAAGGGGGATTGAGATTCTTGGTTTTCTTAAGTGTTTACTTATGGCATTGCGTGAGGACACGTTAATATCTTAGTATGGGGGATTTTGGTATGTGCTTGATTACACATATCTTTTGCCTATAAAAATGTGCCTAAAATGACCGAAATATACCAAAAATACATTGTATTTGTGTGTTTTGTGATTTATGATTGTGCAGGTAACGGATATTCACTAAAGGACAAAAACAAGGCCAAAACTGACAAAACCAAGCACGGGATAGAAAGAGTGTGAAAAGTCCAAAAGACAAAGTCAACAAAGTCAAAAGTCAAAGACGAAGCCGAATCCGAAGAAATCTTAAATGGGCCAACCTGTACCCATCTAATGGGCCGGGTCAGCCTATTAAAGTATATAAAGACCACTTTATAAGTTTAAATGGCCCAATGCCATTTAACTTATACAAAAGCCCAAAACACAAAATCCGACCCAAACCAAAAAAAATTGTTAAGACAGTTAGTACACCATCCCTTTCACCCTTACATCGTTAGTCCTCAAGGACTAACATTGTTAGTCTAAAAGGACTAACGATGCAACAACGTAACAATTTCAGGGCAAATCTACTGCTCCCATAGACAAACCCATCACTTTCCCCTTCAACCCCACTCCACTAAATACCAAATC
This sequence comes from Tanacetum coccineum, assembly GCA_026074375.1. Lineage (NCBI taxonomy): Eukaryota > Viridiplantae > Streptophyta > Magnoliopsida > Asterales > Asteraceae > Tanacetum > Tanacetum coccineum. The sequence continues at coordinate 2,392 of BQNB010095685.1, forward strand.
CACCTTGGCAATCCTCCACATTTTGATTCGTTGATGAGACATTGGACTAAATCAAGGGCTAAGATCATTCTACTTGGAGAGCAAGAAAAATTGGATGGCTTTGATGAGTTATGGACTTCTCTCACACAAGAAACACACCCTTGAGCTCACTCACAGAAGTAGCACAAAGAGTGAAGACCCAAGACAGTTAGTTTTTCTATATATAGGACCTTGTAAGCCTTTGAAGGCATCTAGTTTTTAGCAGCTTATAGTAGTTACTTTTTAGTTTATTGTAGTTTATTTTTCAAAGTCTTGTACTCTTTTTTAAGTTTAATGAAAAGTTTAATGTTTTTAAGTTCAATTCTGTTTTTTAAGATTAATGCATTTTATGATATAAAACTGTTTTGTAAGATCTCTTAAACTGTTTTTACTTGTTACTTAAGCTGTTTAACTTAAGCTATATAAATTTTTCCCTAGTTTATATAGCCTAAGTCCTTTTTACCTCAAAAATCACTAAAAAAAGCTAAATGGATGATAAGCCAAACCTGAAGGGCTTATGGGTTTTACGAGCTTATCTTTGATAAGCTGGAGCTTGTAGACAAAACTCTTAAGAGCAAAGGGCTTTGTAAGTCTTTCCTTTTCATTTTTTAGCTTAAATTTCTTATTGCTTATTTATTGCTTCTTGCTGCTTATTTATGCTTATTTAAGTTGATTATTGCTTATTGATGCTTTCTTGTTGTTTAAATCTCCTTTGTTTATGTTTTTCACAAATCTGCCTTATTTAGCTTTAAAATTGCTAATCTTGTTTGCTTATTTTTAATGCTTATCTTTGTGTTCTAAGTGCTTATTTGTCATTAATTTACTTTGTGCTTAATCTGTTTTGAGTTTGTTTAAGTTTTCTTAGCCTGTTATAAGCTTAAAATGGTTTTTCAATTTCTTAAGGGGTGTTTGGCACTAGCAATATTAACATGAGTTAATACTGCTTGATGCCTTATGTCCTTTAAGTAAACTTTGAAAAGCTCAAATTAAGCCTATAAGTCATCTTAGATAAGTTTTCAATGTTTAAAACTCATTTTTAAGGTTTCTAGTAGTTATGGTTTGAATTTGTGAGGTTTGAGCTGTATAGCTTAGCTTATTGGCTTAGGTTTTGATTAGGTGCTTATAATTTGTGTTTTCATGCTTGATTATGCCTAAGAATGCAGTAGGATTAGAGTAGTTTAAGTTTGCAATTGTGGTTTGAGTTCTTTGTCAAAATCTGTCAAGTTTCATAGTTGCTTTTTTTTATTAAAAGTTATTTATCACTTACAAATTTAGGTTAGCTAAAGTAGGATTTAGGGTTTGAAATTTCTTGCACAAGCTCCTTAGGTGTCAAGCTCAATCTGTTTGTGTTTATTTTGTATTTTAAAAGTCTTTTTCCTAGCTTAATTTAGGCCTGAACTTTGCTTTTTGTCTTTTCAAAAATTTGAGAAAACTCAGCTTTTTCACCTAGCTTTTTCATAGCTTATTTGATTTAGAAAATGTTTTCTGATTGATGATTTAGAAAGCTTGTTGTGTAAGCTTTTCAGTGCTATAAGTCTCTAAGCCATAAGGATCCATTATCTAGCTTAAAAATAAGCTAGAAAGTGCCCCCTTAGGCTGTTTGGTCATCAATTTTGGCCAATAAGCTTAATTACTTTTCTGAGCTTATTGGCTTATTGGATTTGCTTTATTTATGTTTAGTCCTGCTTATTAGGTTAGTTTTAGGCCCTTTTAGCTTATTTAACTTAGGTTAAAGCTTATTTAAGCTTATTAGTTTTTTTTAGTTTAGAATTTGAAGTGTAAAAGCCTTTTAGGTAATTCTGTCATTCAAGCTTAGTATTAACTCATTTTATTTGCTTATTTTTGTTTCTTAGTGCTTATTAGGTATAGCTTATTGTCTGTTTTTAGCTTATTTGCTTTTCCCTTAGCTTACTTAGCCTTAAAAAGCCAAAGAGTTTAGGCCTTAAGCCTTTTTATTTTTTTAAAGTAAACTATCACTTATTTCAGCTTATTTCTAGCTTATTATAAGTTTTTATAAAAAGTTATTTTTTTAAAAGTTGCTTATTTTTAAGTTATAAAACTTTTTCAAAAAGAAAATTTCAAAAATAAAAACATGGGAATTGGGGAAGTCAAGGGTGAGCAAGGCTCGAACCCCTGACCTCTACCCAACTCAACCACATTTAACACCACACTCCACTACAACATGCCCTTGGGTCTTTTCCAGTTATGATTTGCAAAATTAATTATATAACACCCTTTTTAGCCATTAAGCTTATCAGCTTAAACTAGCTTATTTACTGCTTATTTCAATAAGCTGTTTTGCCCATTTCATTTTTCCTAGGTTTAGCATTGTCCAAAGTACTTTCTATAAATTTTTCATAATTTTCTCATTTAGTTTAGTATTTTTAATTAATTTTTTAGATTAAATCAGTTTTTAATTCATAATAAATAAAATAAAAATTAAAAAAAATAATTCTTTTTTAGAAAATTTTCTTTTATCATTTAGGACCGTTAAAAATTAAATTTGCTTTTATAAGGTTAAAATTGTAGAATTTAGGTTTTTAAAGAACGGGATTAGGATCCCGTTATCGTTTTTCGTGTTTTAGCTTTAACTGCTTTCGTTTTAGGCTTGCTTTTACCTGTTTTTGCATTTTATTTGTAGAAATAGGAAACCAAACCCAATTTGTGATATTTAAGCATTCTTCCACAAACGTTACCTCGATTTTCCATTCACGCCTCGTCGGGACACGACCCGGGAAGGTTTTTAGGGGTTTTACTTTAGGTAAAAGTAAAACATCTTTTAAAAGTCTTACGAAATTCTTATTATTGATATTTTGATAATTCTCATTATATATTTATATTATATATTTATTATATATATTTATATATACAAAAGGAATTATTTTAAGAATCAGCCATGAAATCAAATTCCTCAGCTTGGAGTTGGATCTCTGCCTCTTCTTTTTGAGCAATCAGCAACCGAGTCTGAAGAATAGCAACATCCTTTTTTCTTGGTTTGACTGTACAATTCCTAGCAAGATAACCCAATCCTCTTCAGTTATAACACCTTATCTAATTAGCATTATTCCCAATTGCATTACCCTCAGCCTGTGCTGCTACAACATTACCATTCCCATTCAAATTAAGATTCTGATTAGCAATCCCCGGAATAACATTAACCCTATTTTGATTTCTAACAGTTCAAATACCCATATTCTAAACTGCATTTTGAACAACCTGATTCTCGACAGTCTGTACTGCATTTTACCCATTCTGATTCCCAACATTCTACCCATCATACTGTCTAAACTGATTCCCCCCATTACCTCCAACCATCTGCATCTGTTTGTCTTGACCCAAATTCATACTCGACTGTGCAATCTGCCTATTACGAGGGTTTGATGAAATTCTTTGGTTGTTGTTGGTTGGTGTTGAGTAGTTTAGTTTGAATGCCTTAGCCATTAGAACAAGTGTCATTTTAATTGCAGTTGTAAGATCTGTAATGTCTTTGGGATTTGGCATTAGTTGTTGCATGTAGTTTGTGTTGAATGATGGTTGTGTGTTGAAGGTGTTGTTGTGTTGTGGTTGTTGCATGTAGGTAACATGTGATGGTTGATCTTGGTGAAACACTAGATAGTTGTAAGGATTGTTAGAATTTGCCATAAGTGCCAGAGGATCATGTGCTCTTGCAAGTCGTTCAGCCCTCAGTTCATTTACCTTCGTCTGATTGTATTTCAAGAAATCATACAACTGAGTGTAATCTACTTCATGCAAATCCTTTGTTTGGTGAACAATGGTAACTTGTCATCTCCATTCTGGTTGTAAGTTGTTTAGGAACTTGAGATTGCTGTCAATCTTTTCTGGAAAGTGTTTGTTTCTTTTGAAATCATTCATTAGTTTTGAATAACGATGATAGTAAGACTCAATTGATTCCCCATCAGTAGAAGTAAACCTTTCTCATTCATTAAACAACTTAGCCTTTTTGTCTTGAATCCCAATATCAAAACCTTTCATCATTTGCTGAACACGTAACCAAATTTCCTGAGCAGTTTCACAACTATCTACAGCAGCATAGATGTCTTCAGGTAGACCCATAAGAATAATCTGAATGGCTTGATCATCAGCTTCCATTTGCTTGACTTCTTTTTCATTAAGTTCATCATCAATCTGCTCATGAAAAGTTTTAGCAACAGGAACTTCATGGTCTGGATCACCTAGTTTAGGAATCATTCGTCTGACATATGGACGATTCATAATGGAGTTGTAGATTAACTTTCCATTTGGTTTACTCTTTGTATAACGAAGAAGACGAGAAGACCATGGAACATAGTTGTCTTTGTTAAGCATAGGTGGACGGTTTTCAGAACCAACAGCATAAATGTCTTGTTGAGTCGACATTGCAAAAGTGATGTGAAATGATATGCAAGGATCGTTTTAGTGATTAGTGATTATGAGAATGATGTTCAAGTTCACGAGATTTTACAGTTTTAGGATTTAAACCGAGAAATAAATGATTCTTTCGCCGGATTTTAATAAATCATGAAGAAACTGTGAAAATTTGATAAAGTTAAAGTCTTTGTGAAATTCGGTGTATAAATCAGCTAAGGTAATGGTATAAATAACCTCAAATTCTGTGGTATAAATCACCCCCTTAAAGTGTATAAATCACCCCCTTTAGTTGGTATAAATTGCACCCTTAAAGTGTATAAATCGCTGGCTTCAGAAAGGTATAAATCGTTGGATTCAGACTGTATAAATCGCCGTACATAAACTTGTATAAATCGCTGGATACACACTGGTATAAATCGCAGTGTATAAATCGCCGTATACAGAATGGTATAAATCGCGGTGGAAAATGCCAAAACGTACTTTTTTGTACCTTTTGATTAAGACCTTCTTCTCCAAACTAAGGACCATGAAAAATACAACAAATAAGCTAGAATAAGCACTATGATAAGCTACTTTGACACCTTATAAGCCACGAAAAGCACTAGAAATAAGCTTTAATAAGCTCGTTTAAAACCTTTTCTTTCAAGAACTTGTATACCAAACGACTTAATCAACCAAAATAACTTTTAAGGCAACATAAAAACTATAAAGCGAATATAATAAGCCATGAAAAAGAACTTTAGATGCGAAAATAAGCTTAATAAAACAAAGAAGACGATATGTTTGTTTCCAAAACTCGATAAGCTATACCAAAACCAAAGAAAAAACAAGACAAAAACTACAAATAAGCTCGAAATAAACTCCCAAACAACTCGAATAAGCCTCTAACAACTCCTTGGCTCTTGATACCACATGATAGCCTATACCAATTCACATACTATCACACGAAAATAAGAAGATATTTTAAAGAGAGAGAGAGATATGTAAAGAGAGACAGAAGAAGAGAGAAAAATAGAAAGATGGTAACTTCAAAATGAAAGAAATGAGAAGCAACACCCTTCCTAACAAGCTAGGAAGGGTTTATATACCCTAGAGAGGGTCGGACCTAATGTGGGCTTTCTAAGGCCTTATTGGGCCGATTACAAGTAACAAATGGGATTTAGCCCGACAACTAGGCCTAATTAGCTTAAGTTAATACCCAAAAACTATGTTCTCCTATACAAGGCTTGGGAATATTAATGACCATCACTTTACATAAAAAACGGCTAACAGTTCCTAATATTCAACAAGATCCTCTGCATGAATTCCCCGTCTCAGTTATATCTAATCTAACAACACTACCAACAACACCACCACCTATCACACCACCACTAGCAACCACAACTGAAGCTCCAATACCTTCATCTTTCAAATCCAAAATAATCACAGCAGCGTTACAACAACTTTATACAGTAGAACAAGAAGTACAAGAGCTGAAACAAGTCAATCAGTCTGATTTTATTTCTGAAGCAATCAGAACACAAGTTCCAGTTGCAGTCAATAAATATCTTATATCAACTCTAGGAGACACACTTCAAAAGACTCTCCAAAAACATACCGAAGAGTTAAGACAAGAACTATCACAGAAAGATGTTTCAAAGACTGTTGAAATCAATCAGCAAGAACCTTAGAAAAGTGTTACTGAGATCTGTAAGATCAAGGTAGAGCATGTAACCAAGCAGCAACTTCTAAAGCACTCTGCAAAATGCTTTGATCAAGATGCAAGAGATGAGTTTGACTAGAAGGAGATTCTTATTCAAATGATAAAAGAGAATAAGTTTTACGAGAAGCATCCAACACACCAAGCACTATATGATGCACTCGTGCAATCATTAATCCCAAATGAGGATGACATGGAGAAGCTAAGACTATTGAACCCCCTACGCAAAAGAAGAGAGTACCTGATGATAGATATCAAGACCATCCTGCTGGACCAGACCGAGGGTTAAAGAAAACGAAGACAAGTAAGGATGTTGAACCGTCTAAACTGCCAAAATCAACTGGTTCATCTAACAGTACCACTCAATCTTAGCCAAAATCGACTAGTAAGTCTGTACAAGCAAAGGAAACAGTCTTTGAGGATGCATATAATGATATGCCTTTGAATCAAGGAGATGACACGAGTAACGATGATGAACAACCCGATGTTGAGGCTGTTACAAAGGATGATTGGTTCAAGAAACCTCCAAGGCCTCCTACTCCTGATCCGGAATGGAACACAAGGAAATCAGTTGATGATGGACCGGAACAAAGTTAGCCTAATGATCTAACTAATGCAGAAAAACCTCCTATTACCTTTGATGATTTGATGAGCACTCCCATCGAATTCTTTGCCTTTGATATGAATCATCTCAAGATCAGTAAACTCACCAAAGCTGATCTAGTTAGACCGGTTTATAATCTTCTCAAAGGAACGTGCAAAAGTTGTGTGGAAGTGGAATACAACATTGAAGAGTGCTACCGTGCTTTATCTGATGAACTTGATTAGAGCAACCCAGAAGGAGAACGATGTCCCTATAACCTCAACAAACCTTTAACTTTGCATGAATCTTGAGGTCGTCTCACTGTCCTTACTGATTCTTCTTCAACAATGATCTTGAATATCTGAGAGCAGGAAGCATAGATAGAAAATATACGGCATCAACAACCAAGACAAAGGTGGCAAAGTATGAGATTAAAGGCATTGATTCCCAAGTTATGGAGTCCAATTAAGGTGGCATATGACAAGAATGTTGCCATGGGGATTTCTCATTGGGGTCCTAAGCGTCAATGGTTCTACATATACCTAATCAACAAAGTATCCAGGCATGATGTTTACTGAACCATGAGGATTCTGAGTGTGACAAGTGTCACTATTGACAAGTGGTATGGCTATGGTTATCTGAAGGAGATTGTGGTGCGAAGAGCAGACCAAAAACTTTAAAAGTTCATGGAAGGTGACTTTCCAAGACTTTATCTGAACGACATCAAAGACATGTTGCTTCTCGTGGTTCAAAACAATCTCTTTAACCTTGAGGGAGACGTAATTTTTGACTTGGCAGTTGCTGTACGTATGTATACACGAAGGATTATCTTTCAGAAGAGAGTTAAAGACCTTCAACTGGGTGTCAAAAGTTACCAGAAGAAGCTTAACATCTCCAAGCCACAAACATGTAATGTTTACATCTCCTTCAAAGAACCATAAACCACTTACTCTAAACCTCAAGGAGTTATTTATGAAGATAAGCCAAAAAGGAAGAGACTAATGCATACTAACGAGCTATACAAGTTCAGTGATAGCACACTTAATTTAGTTTGTAATACTCTGCAGCAGATGTTAACGAACTTTAGGTTGGGGTACAACAAAGCAATGGAAAGGATGAAATGGACTGTTACAGATCAGAAGCGGACTCGCATCATGATTAAAGCTATTGATCAATAGTTGCTGGAAAGAAGGATTATGAGGAGCTTAGAGAAGTTCGTTGGTGGAAGGGATTATGGGACTGACGTCAGATTATTGCAGTGGTCAATATGACTCTATCATATTTAGTTCTACTCATTCAGGTCATGTCTCAAATAACAAATCTCGTGAATGTGTAAATAAGTAGTGTAAAACATAAAATAGGCTAATATAGTGTTTGAGTATGAATTTTTCAAGAATTTTTCAATAAATTTAAAATCTTTCAAATTAACGTACTCAACATTATATAAATCCCTCATAAATTGATGGGGAGCATAAAAATGTTCCTAATAAGGCTTATTAATAATCAGAACATTTTTCTCCCCAAACAGTTTTCAAACATATTTGAATCAATTGATATATATCAAGACATTTGACATTTTTGATAAAGGGAGAAAATGTAATTAAAATATGCAACTTGTAATAAGTGATCAGTAAAGACTCAAGTGCAATCTCCTCTCTCTCCATGCTAAACAATTTTGGTTATAGATGCATGTGTTGAGAGGGAGCATTTCTGAAATGTAAAAACTATCGAGGTACAAATGTTTTGATATATATATCACAAGTACCTTGATTGAGTTTTTCCAAAATGTTTTTAAGGCAATGACAACGATACCCAAAGACTGACCATGTCTTACTTTTATTAGAGTTATAAGGTGGTTAAGTATATGTATTCGTTCCTATGATCCAGCCAAAACCGGAGGGATCTACCTAAGGACATTCCATCAGATAGAATATAAGTCCTTAGGTGTGATACAAAAGGAATAAAAGTGAGAAAGGGGATAATGCAGAATAAGACAGAGTTAACACTAGAACAAACCCAACAAGGCGTTAGTGATAAAGTCTTGGTAAGCATTGAAGGGGTTGAAGAATGAAAAAGAAATGTAAGGATACAGGGTCTAAAGAAAGAATCCCTCCATATACTTAAGCAGAAATCGAGTCAATACATATGCTATCAAAAACACTAAGCTATTGTTTGGTATTAAGGATGACATCATGGACCCAGTGATGCAATGCACAACCCTCCCTAGCTACTCAAGGTCTCTTAAAAGACTCTTGTTTCATTTCTCACGGAGATAAACGCATTTCTGTCGACTTTCTTACTCCGAGTTAGTTGATATTGAAAAGGTGGCAGTTTGCTCCAGCCTCCGAGTACTAAAACCAAAGTGCACTATTGAGCCTAAAGCCATAAAGAGATCTTCCATAAATCTTACTAGGACACTAATCCAAAATACACTTGTTATTCATACATTGTGAAAAAAAGAAATATCTTAAGAGTCCTCCGCATTATCCTTGTGATATTACCCGAACATTAGAATGATACTAAAGTATTCACAGTGACAATGGAAATCCTTACAGAGCAAACATCAAACAAGCTCTGTGGTAGGTGACTTGTGAAATCCTATATGGATCAAACTTGTGACACTGGATATCGATTCAGTCCAGACTATGAATTGACGGTTCATGAATTTTAAATGCATAAAACTCTCGATGTGTTGCAAAACCACTTTAGCAAGTGACACATCGATTGATTTTCAAATAGATTTTTGATTCAATCGGTGACACAGTAACTCACTGGTTCACTCATACCATGTTGTCTGCTTTAAGATGCTTTAGTAATAAGAACGGCTGGTGCAGATGTGAAACCCTGTCAAGGATATTCTTTTGACATCAATTGAAGTTTAACTCCATCAAAGATGCCAAGTCATTACTGCAGGCTATTGAGAAGAGGTTTGGAGGGAATGCTGCTACTAAAAAGACTTAGAGGAATCATCTAAAGCAGCAGTATAATTTTTTTACTGCATCTAGCTCAAAGGTGTTAGATCAAACCTTTGATATGCTTTAAAAGCTTATCAGTCAGTTGGAGATTCATGGTGAATATATCTCACAAGAAGATGTGAATCATAAGTTCTTAAGAAGTCTATCACTAGAATGGAACACACATACCATTGTATGAAAGAACAAGCCTGAGATAGATACATTAAGCTTGGATGATCTTTACAACAATCTGAAGATCTATGAACCAGAGGTCAAAGGGACATCAAGCTCAAGCTCAAACACACAAAACGTAGCTTTTGTGTCCTCAAACAGCACCAGCAGTACAAATGGAGCAGTTAATACTGTTCATGGTGCTACAACTGCTAGCACTCAAGCTACTGCTGTTAACTCAACAAAAATTGATAACTCGAGTGATGTTTTCATTTGTGCTTTCTTTGCAAGTCAACCAAACAGTCCACAACTTAAAATGAGGACTTGCAACAAATTAATCCTGATGATTTAGAAGAGATGGACTTGAGGTGGCAGATGGCTATGCTAACAATGAGGGCATGGAGATTCTTGAAGAACACTGGAAGAAAGCTTACTGTTAATGGTAATGAGACCATTGGCTTTGATAAGTCTAATGTGGAGTGTCACAACTTCCATAAAAGGGGACACTTTGCAAGGGAGTGTAGGGCTCCAAGGAACTAAGAATACAGGAATAGGGAAAATACAAGAAGGGTTGTACCAATGAAGATAACTACTTTGAATGCTTTGATGTCTTATGATTGTTCTGGTTATGATTGGAGTGATCAAGAAGAAAAAGGTCCAACTAACTTTGCACTCATGGCTTACTCTTTTACAAGTTCTAACTCTGAGGTATCTACTGATTCAAACTGTTCATCATCTTGTTTGGAAAATGTTAAAATTCTTAAAGAACAAAATCAACAACTGTTAAAAGACTTAAGGACATCTAAGTTAAATGCTATTACTTATAAAATAGGTTTAGAGTCTGTAGAAGCAAGACTTCTAGTTTATAAGAAAAATGAGTCTGTTTATGAGGAAGATATCAAGGTCTTAAAATGTGAGATTCATTTAAGAGAAGTAGCCATTACAGAGCTTAGGAGGAAGTTGGAACTGGCTCAAAAACAAAAAGATGAAATTTAACTAACAGTAGAAAATTTTGAGAATTCATCTAAATATTTAAGCAAACTAATAGACTGTCAGATGGTTGATAAGTGCAAAATAGGTTTAGGGTATAATGCGGTTCCACCTCCCTATATAGGAAACTTTATGCCTCCAAAACCTGATTTGTCATTCTCTGGTCTAGAAGAGTTTGTGAATGAGCTTATAGTTAGTGAGCCTACAGTTAAAAAGCCTGTAGTTGAGACTAGTGAAGCTAAGGATAGTGCAGACAAGCCTAAGGTTGTAAGGAATAATTTTGGTCCCCCACTTATTGAAGATTATATATCAGATAGCGAGGATGAAGCTGAGTCAAAGCCTAAGATTAAGAAGAAAACTTTTAAACCTAGTTTTGCTAAAATAGAGTTTGTTAAATCTAAAGAGCAAGTAAAATCTCCTAGGAAAACAACTGTTAAACAAGGTAATCAAAATAGGCTGAACACACATAATCCTAGAGGAAACCAAAGAAACTGGAATTACATGATGTCTCAAATATTAGGGAGTAATTTTGAGATGATTAACAAAGCTTACTATATGTGTGGAAGTTTTGATCACCTGCAGTATGATTGTGATAACCATCAGAGACAGTTTAATAATAAAAAGATGGTAAAACCAGTGCGAAACTATACTTCAAGGGTAAATCACTAGAATTTTTCTAGAATGACTCACCCCAGTCCTAAAAGGAACATGGTTCTAAAAGCAGTATTAATGAGATCAGGTCTAGTATCACTTACTACTGCTAGACCAGTTAATACTGCTCAACTAAGAACAACAGTGAATAGTGCAAAACCAATAACAAATGTTTTTAATAAAGCATATTCAACTGTTAGAAGGCCCATTAACAACAAAATAGGAACTAAAATAGTAATTTCAATCAAAAGGTTAATACTGCTAGGCCAAAAGCAGTACTTAATGTTGTTAAGGGAAATCATGTTAATGTTGTTAAGGCCTCAGCTTGTTGGGTTTGGAAACCAAAGACTAAAGTTATAGACCATGTTTACAAGCACAACAGTGCATCAATGATATTTAAAAATTTTGATTATATTGATGCACAAGGCAGATCCAAGTCAGTAATGTCTTGGGTCCCCAAAAGAGACTAGTTTTCTTACCTTATGTGCAGGGCAATCCACAGCAAGATTTGCGAGAAAAAGAATTAAGAGAGTTGGTGAGAATAAAAACAGAAAGAGAGTTGAATATATTAAAAACAGACAGAGTGTTTGGAATAGGATTGGAATTAATGGTGTTCTAAGTTAATGCTGCCAGGCATAAACTTACTACTGCTAGTTCTAAGTTAATTCTTCTAGGCATAACTTACTACTTCCAGTTGAAAGTTAATGCTGCTAGGCATAAGCTTACTACTGCTGGTGATGGTTAATGATGTTGAGGGTACTTACATAAACACAATGATTACTTCTATTAAGGTTTTCTATCACTCACATAATCGATTTCATACTTTCAAATACTCTTTAATCACAAACCCTAACTCAATTTCATCATCCATTATCAAAACCCATCACAATGACAACCTTAAAGTTTGCTAATACTTACAACATGGCCGCGTTTTTGTCTAAACCCACTGAAAGTGAAGAATTTAAGCAAATTGTTGATTTTCTGAATGCAAACCCTATCAAGTATGCACTAACGGTTAATCCTACAATTTATACTTTGTGCATTGAGCAATTCTGGGCTACTGTCAAGGCGAAAACTGTTAATGAGGAAGTACAGTTACAAGCCTTATTGGATGGAAAGAAGGTGATCATAACTGAATCCACTGTAAGAAGAGATCTTCAACTGGAAGATGCTGAAGGTGTTGATTGTCTACCCAATGCTGCCATTTTTGAACAACTTACACTAATGGGGTATGAGAAACTTTCACAGAAGCTTACTTTCTATAAGGCATTCTTTTCCCCACAATAGAAATTCCTTATTCATACTATTTTGCAATGCCTAAGTTCTAAGACAAATGCATGGAATAAATTTAGTAGCACTATGGCTTCTGCAATTATTTGTTTAGCTACAAACCAGAAGTTCAACTTTTCAAAGTATATTTTTGAAAGTATGGTGAAGAACTTAGATAGTGTGAGAAAATTTTTGATGTATCCAAAGTTTGTACAAGTGTTTTTGAATAAACAAGTTGATGGGATGTCAAATCATAATAGAATTTATGTTATACCTTCTCACACAAAGAAGATTTTTGGAAACATAAAAAGGGTTGGAAAAGGATTTTCTGGAAGGGAAACACCCTTATTTCCAACAATGATGGTACAAGCTCAAGAAGAAATGGGTGAAGGTTCAGCAAATCCCACTGATCCCTATCACACACCCACCATTATTCAACCATCAACATCTCAACCACAAAAGACTCAAAAACCGAAGAAGCCTAAGAAGAAGGACACTCAGGTACCTTAGTCTAGTGTTCCTAGTGGTAATGTTGCAGATGAGGCTGTTTATAAGGAGTTGGATGACAGTTTGGTGAGGGCTGCCACTACTGCTTCTAGCTTAGAAGCAGAGCAGGACAGTGGTAACATCATTAAGACCCGATCCAAGGCAACACCTAATGAACCTGGTTCCCAAGGAACTAGTTCAGGTGGTGGTCCTAGGGTCCAAGAAACCATAAGGGATACTATTGCTCAGACTAGGTCTGAGAGAGTATCTAAACTTTCCAATGATTCACTGCTCGCAGGAGTTAACACACCTCGAAGTGATGAGGATAGTCTGAAACTTAATAAATTGATGGAATTATGTACAAATTTTCAACAAAGGGTTCTTGACTTGGAGAACACAAAGACCACTCAAGCAGTGAAGATTGACAGCTTGAAAAGGAGGGTCAAGAAGCTTGAAAGGAGAAAGAGGTCAAGAACTAATGGGATTAAAAGATTATACAAGGTTGGCTTGTCGGCTAGGGTTGATTCCTCTAATGATGAACAAAGTTTGGGTAAGGATGCATCCAAACAGGGGAGGAAAATTAATGATATTGATGCTGATGAAAACATCACCCTAGAGAATGTTCAAGATGCTGAAATGTTTGATGTTACTGATGACTTAAGAAGTGAAGAGGTGTTTGTTTCACAAGAAGCTCCTTCTTAAAGAGGTTAATGCTGCTATTGAAGTTAATGCTGCTTGCATTGCAATAACTGATAGTGCTGCTGCAACAATTAAAACTAGTAGCCTTACATACTTCGAGGAAGTTGGAACAGCTCAAAAACAAAAAGATGAAATTCAGCTAATAGTAGAAAATTTAAGATTCCTCCTAAAAGCTTAAGCAAACTAATAGACTGTTAGATAGTTGAAAAAGTAGGTGCGGCGCGGCGCGGGCAGGTTGTTAGTTGTAACTGCTGTTCGCACCTCCCTATACATGGAACTGTATCCTCCAAAACCTGATTTGTCATTCTCTGGTCTAGAAGAGTTTGTAAATGAACCTATAGTTAGTGAGCCTACAATTAAGAAGCCTGTAGTTGAAAACAGTAAAGCTAAGACTAGTGAAGCAAATCCTAAAGCAGTTAGGTAGAATAATGGTGCTCCAATTATTGAGGATTGGGTATCTGATAGTGAGGAAGAAAATGTGTCTCAAACTAAGATTGAAAAAGAAAACAATTAACCAAGTTTTGTTAAGATAGACTTGTTGTCAAAGCAAAGCAAACAAACATAACTGATAGGGAAAACTGCTAAATAGCGCGCGAGAGTCGTCCCGAGACGAGAGCGCGTATACTCTCCACATTTCCTAGAGAACCCAAAGAAACTGGAATTGCATGATGTCCTCAAAGATTAGGAGTAATTTTAAGATGAAGTAACAACGCTTGCTTGTGTGTGAAGTTATAATCATCTGGCAGTATGGATTGGAGAACCCTCAGAGATAGGTTATAATATTTTTTCAAAGGGAGGTAAACCTGTTTGAAACAATGCTAAAAAGGGTGAATTCATCAGAATTTTTGGCCAAAAAGACTCACCCCTGCCGTAAAAAAGTACATGGATCCTAAAGCAATACTAATGAAGTCTGGCCTAGTATCACTTAATACTGCTAGACAAGTTAATACTGCTCACCCAAAAATAACAATGAATAATGCTAGACCAATGACAAATCTTTCCAAATCAGCACATTCAACTATTAAGTGGCCCATTCACAAGAATATAGCATTTAAAAATAGTAATTTTAATCAGAGGGTTAATACTGTTAAGGATAAAAAAATTAATACTGCTAGTCCAAAAGCAGTAGTTAATGCTGCTAGGACAAAAGCAGTAGTTAATGCTGTTAAGGGAAATAATGTTTATTGTTGTTAAGGCCTCAAGCTTGTTGGTTTAGAAACCGAATGTGAGACTAAGTTTTAGACCATGTTTCTAAACACAACAGTGCATCAATCACCCTAAATAAGTTTGATTATGTTGATGTACAAGGCATATCCAAGTCAGTGATGGCTAGAGTCCCCAAAATTAACTAATTTTCTTAACTAATGTGCAGGGCAATTCACAAATGGATTTACGCGACGCGAGTGTGTGGTGTATTGATAGTTGATCTTAAGGCACCTGACAAGGAACAAGTCCAACTACAGACAATGAAGAGATTGATGGAGGATATGTTGCCTTTTGAGGAAACCTCAAAGGAGGGAAAATCGCAGGCAAAGGTACAATCAAAACTGATAATTTAGATTTTGAGAATGTGTATTTTATAAGAGAGTTAAATTTTAACCTCTTTAGTGTCTCACAAATGTGTGACAAAAAGAATAGTGTTCTTTTTAAATGACACTGAATGTATTGTTTCTCTCCAAACTTATGTTAGCGCGAGTGCGTGAAGTCCATGTATTTCCCATAAAGTTCCTAGAAGAAGAACAATATGTATAGTGTGATTTTAAAGAATGTTGTTCCTAAAGGAGTCTTAACTGGAGACTCTTTGCAAAAGCCACATTCTAATGAATCTAAATTTAGCACAGGAGCTTGGACCACATAAATTTCAAAGACAATGAATAAACTAGTTAAGGGGGGGGGGGGGGGGGGGGGGAAATCTTGTAAGAGGTTTACCTTCAAAACTTTTTGAAAATAATCAAACCTTTGTTGCTTGTCAAATAGGAAAGCAGCACAGAGCCTCTTGTAAGTCCAAAACTGAGAACTCAATCAGTCTTCCTTTACACTTGTTGCATATGGAAAAAAAAACTTTGTTTGGTCCAACTTATAGCGCGCGCGCTGCGCTTAGAATAGAAATGTATTGCAGTTGTCACATATTACTATAGAAGGTTACATAGATTTTCTTTCAAGCTACTAAGGATGATACTAGAGGAAATCTTAAGTCCTTTAAAACCAGATAGAAAATCAAGTATATACAAGTTAAGGGTAAATTATATGTGATAACGGAACTGAGTTCTAAAAATAAAGAAATGAATCATTTTTGTAAGAAGACGGGTAATTTTGAGACGATATAATGTACTATAACTCCTCCACAAAATGGAGTTGCCTGAGAGGAAATAGGACAGCCAATATCGTTGCTGCTAGGACTATGCTAGCTGATTCTAAGTTACCAACTACTTTTTGGGCAGAAGCAGTTAATACTGCTTGCTATGTGCAAAATAGAGTGATAGTAGTTAAGCCTCATAACAAGACCCCATATAAACTTTTTCATGGTAGAACACCAACTTTAAGCTTTATGAGACCATTTGGGTGTCCTGTTACAATTCTCAATACCATAGATCACTTAGGCAAGTTTGATGGTAAGGCTGATGAAGGATTCTTTGTTGGATACTCAATTAATAGTAAAGCATTTAGAGTATTCAACAATTGACTAGGATATATAAGAGAATCCCTGCATATCAGTTTAGTGAGAATACACCTAATAATGCAGGAAGTGGACCAAGTTTGGCTTTTTGCTATTGATACCAAACAAAGGTCAATGAATATAAGCAGTTTTTGGCAGGAAACTGATTCTAATAGAAAGTTCAAAGTACAAATCATGTGATAATGCAGGTAAAGCTAGTATAGAGACAGTACCTGGCAAAGATTACATTCTACTACCATTGTGGACTGTTGATCCACCATTCTCTCAAAGTTCAAAGAGTTCTCCTAATGATGGATCCAAACCTTCAAGTGATGATGGAAAGAAGGTTGATGAAAATCCAAGAAAAGAGAGTGAATTTAATGATCAAGAGAAGGAAGATGATGTTTTAACGCACTAACACAGTAATGCTGCTAGCCACAAAATGAGGGTTAGAAGTTGTTGGTGCAAAAACAAGCATTGAACCTCCAGATAATCCAAATATGCCTGCTCTGGAAGATATTGTCTATTCAGATGATGAAGATGTTGGTGCATAGTTGACATGACATTTGGATGCTTTATGCCGTCAGTCCTATACTAACTAGCAATAAATACATAAAGAACATCCATTTTTGAACAAATT
Source organism: Tanacetum coccineum (assembly GCA_026074375.1). Taxonomy (NCBI): domain Eukaryota; kingdom Viridiplantae; phylum Streptophyta; class Magnoliopsida; order Asterales; family Asteraceae; genus Tanacetum; species Tanacetum coccineum. The sequence continues at coordinate 19,576 of BQNB010095685.1, forward strand.
ATTGTAGACTTAAATTCAGCGCCTCAAACAAGAAGGATGTTAAAGAATTTGGAGGAACATGGGTTTGTTAGTTCTATTCAACAAAGAACAAACCATAAGAGCCTTGCGCACTTCTTTATTGGCTTACTTTTTTATTACAAGAAGAACCTAAAAAGGTAATTCATGCATTAAAGGATCCAAGCTGGATAGAGGCTATGCAGGAAGAGCTTCTACAATTCAAGTTACAAGAAGTTTGGACTTTGGTGGATTTACCAAATGGAAAAAGGCCACACACTAATGGGTCATCAGAATAAAAAGGATGAAAGAGGAATTGTAATTAAAAATAAAGCAAGATTGGTTGCTCAAGGGTACACACAAGAAGAAGGGATTGACTATGATGAATTCCTTAGCCCCTGTTCAAGATTGAAGGCAATTAGGCTATTTTAGCCTATTCCTTATTTAAAGACTTTGTGTGTGACCAGATGGACATCAATATGGCTTTTCCTTTATGGTTGAGAGATTGTGAAGAGGAAGTCTATGTCTTTCAACCACAGGAATTTGAAGAACAGACTTCTCTAACAGAGTAGACAAAGTGAAAAAGACACTTATGAACTGCCTCAAGCTCCTTAGAGCAAGGTCTGAAACCTTTGTCAACATATCTGTTGGATAATGGGTTTCAAAGAGGGAAAATTGACAAGACTTTGTTTATTAGAAGGGACAAAGGTGATATTCTGTTAGTTCAAGTGTATGTAGATGATATCATTTTTTGCTCTACAAAGAAGTCATTATGCACATAATTTTGGAGAAGATTATAGCAAAGAAGTTTCAGATAAGTCATGGTAGACTCACATACTTCTAAGGAACTGCCAGTAAAGCACAGAATGAGGATGTGTATTGAGAGAGCGAGGCAGTCAAACAAGTAAGGCGACTGAGATTTTGAAGAAATAGTTTTACTGATGTCAAGACAGCAAGCACACCTATGGAAACTCAAAAGCTTTGCTCAAGGATGAAGATAGTGAAGAAGTGGATGTTCATTTATATAGATCAATGATTGGTTCATTGATGTACCTTACTTCTTTAAGACCTGATATTATGTTTGCAGTGTATGCTTGTGCAAGATACCAAGTCAACCCAAAGGTTTTACATTTTCATGTTGTAAAAAGGATCTTTAGGTACTTAAAAGGTCAACCAAAATTGGGCCTTTGGTATCTAAAAGATTCTCCTTTTGATTTGGTAGCATACATTGATAGTGATTATGCTGGAGCAAGTCTGCATGGGAAGTCTACAATAGGAGGTTGTCAATTCCTTGGATGTAGATTGATATCATGGCAGTGCAAGAAACAGACAATGGTTGCAAATTCCACAATAGAAGCTGAATATGTGGCTGGTTGAAGTTGCTGTGGACAAGTGCTTTGGATTCAGAATCAATTACTTGATTATGGGTATAATTTCTTGCATGCCAAAATCTTTATTGATAATAACAGTACTATATTGTATATTTCAAAATCATGTATTTTATTCAAAACAAAGCATATAGGATTAGACATCACTTTATACAGGGATTACAAATGAAAAGAAGTTGATCAAAGGATAAAACCCAGACTGATATTATACTTACAAAAACTTTTGAGGAAAGTAAGGTGGGGTTTTCAATATTTGATTGCTAGTATTAGAATGTTAAATCTCTAAAATCTTTTATCTCTTTATGTTTTTGTAGAGTTTTGTATGAATTAGTACTATTATTCATGTCGTTAAAAGTTTTCGCTGTTAAGTATAATTAGTGCTACTAGTTATACTTAATTCTCTAATTAATCTGTTAATTAAACTTAATACTGCTGTATAGATTAACATTGTGAAAAATTATGAGAAAGAAAGAATGAGAAGAGTTGTGAACATAAAAACAAAAGAGAGATGTGTAAAAACAGACAGAGTTTTGGTGAGTAAAAGAATTGAGAGAAGTGGTGAGTTAAAAAACAAAAAGAGAGTTGAATATATTAAAAACAGACAGAGTGTTTGGAATAGAAATGGAGTTAATGTTGGTGACTCAAAGTTAATGCTGTTAGGCATATACTTACTACTACTGGGTTACTACTGCTGGTTCAAGTTAATGATGTTGAGGGTATTTTCATAAATACTCTAATCAATGGTTTCAATTACTCATTTAATCAATTTCATTCTCTGATATACTCTCTAATACACAACCTTAACTCAATTTAACCATTCATCATCAAAACCCAACATAATGTCGATTCTAAAGTTTGCTGATACTCACAACATGGCCGCGTTTTTGTCTAAACCCGCTAAAAGTGAAGGGTTTGAAAAAAATGTTGATTTTCTGAATGCAAACCCTATCAAGTATACACTAACGATCAATCCTACAATTAATATTACTTCTAGGCATTGAACAATTCTATCTACTGTCCAAGGTGAAAACTGTTTAATGGGAAGTACATTACAAGCCCAAGTAGATGGGAAAGAAAAGTGATCATATCTGAATCCAACTTTGTAAAAAAAGAAGAGATCTTCACCTGGAAGATGCTGAAGGTGTTGATTGTCTACCCAATGCTACCATCTTTGAACAGCTTACACTAATGGGGTATGAGAAACTTTTACAGAAGCTTACTTTCTTTAAGGCATCTTTTTTCCCCACAAATGGAAATTTCCTTATTCATACAATTTTGGAATGCCTAATGCTAAGACTACTGGCATGGAATGAATTTTAGTAGCACTAAGGGCTTCTACAATTATCTATTTAGCTTTATAAAAAAAAAAAAAATAAATAATAAAGCGTTGGCTATCCAAAGTTCAACTTTTCAAATACATTTTTTAAAGTATGATGAAAGAACGTGATAGTGGGGAAATTTTTTGATGTATCCAAGTTTGTACAAGTGTTTTGGAATAAACAAGTTGATGGGATGGTCAAACCATGAATGGGATTATGTATGCCTCTTTTACAAAAGATGTTTTTGGAAACATGAAAAGGGTAGGAAAAGGTTTTTTGGAAGGGAAACACCCTTATTTCCAACAATGATAGTACAAGCTCAAGAAGAAATAGGTGAAGGTTCAGTAAATTCTACTGATCCTCATCACACACCCACCATTATTCAACCATCAACATCTCAACCTCAAAAGACTTAAAAACCTAAGAGGCCAAAGAGAAAGGACACTGAGGTACCTCAGTCTAGTGGTCCTACAAACAATATAATAGATGAGGTTGTCAATGAGGAGATGGATGACAGTTTGGTGAGGGCCGCCACTACTGCTACTAGCTTAGATGTAGAGCAGGATAGGGGTAACATCAATAAGACCTAATCCAAGTCAACACTTAATGAACCAAGTTCCATAGGAACTAGTTCAGGTAGTGGTCCTAGGCGCCAAGAAACCATAGGGGATACAATTGCTCAGACTAGGTCTGAGAATGTATCTAAACATTCCAATGATCTACTGCTCGCAAGAGGTAACACACTTTGAAGTGGCGAGGATAGACTGAAACTTAAGGAATTGATGGAATTTTATACCAAATTGCAACAAAGAGTTCTTGACATGGAGAACACAAAGACTACTCAAACTCAGGAGATTACAAGTTTGACACTGAGAGTTAAGAAGTTAGAGAAGAAAGGAGGTTCAAGAACTTACAAGCTTAAAAGATTATACAAGGTTAGTAGATCTGCAAGAGTGGTTTCCTCTGATGAAGCAAGTTTGGGTGATCAGGATGATACATCCAAACAGGGGAGGAAAATTGATGACATTGATAAAGATACAAAGATTACATTAGTTGATGAAACTCAGGGGAGGTATGGTGATGATCTAATGTTTGATACAGGTATTCTTGATGATGAAGAAGTGTTTGCAGGACAGGATATGGCTGAAAAAGAGATTAATGTGGCTGAAAAGGAAGTTAGTACTGCTAATCCATGTGATTAGGTTACTATAGCCAGTGATGAGGATAGTACTGGCCAGTCCAAACAATTGCTGATGATTGTGACTCTTGCTCAACTTTAATAGAGATCAGATCAGTGCAAAACCTAAAGTCACAAGAGTTGTGATAAGATGAGCAGAGTGAATCAATAATAAGAACCAGATCACAACAACTACCATCATAAAGATAAAGGTAAAATGTATCATGGAAGGAAATCACATTGGCTAAAGCACTTGTGGAAATAAAGACATCAAGGCCCAAGGCAAAGAGGATTGTATTACAAGAGCCAAGTGAAACAACAACAACAATTTCTTCAAATAAATCATAAGACAAGGGTAAAGCTATATTGGTAGAAGAACCTGTGAAGCCAAAGAAGAAAGTTCAAGTCATGCTTGATGAAGAAGTTGCTAAGAAGCTACAAGCTGAACTTGATAAGGAAGACATAGTTGCAAGGGGAAAAGCTAAAAAAGGACTTGAAGCCAATGTTGCATTGATTGTAAAATGGGATGATATTCAAGCAAAAATTGATGTTGATTATCAATTGGCTGAAAGACTGCAAGCAGAAGAACAACAAGAGTTGAGTGATGCAGAAAAGGCTACATTATTTATGCAACTCTTGGAGAAAAGAAGAAAATTCTTTGCAGCTAAGAGAGCAGAAGAAAAGAGGAACAAACCACCAACACAAGCTCAACAAAGAAAAATCATGTGTACTTACCTCAAGAATATGGAAGGAAAGCAGCTCAAGGATTTGAAGACTACGTCTTTTGACACTATTCAGAAGATGTTTGACAGAGCTTTCAAAAGGGTAAACACATTTGTAGATTACAAAACAGAGTTGTTGGAAGGTAGTTCAAAGAGAACAGGCACTAAGCTGGAACAAGAGGTCACTAAAAAGCAAAAGATGGATGATGTTTAAGAAACAACTAATGTGGACGATGACAAAGAAACAGCTGAACTAAAACAGTTAGTGAAAATCATACTTGATGAAGAAGGGATAGAAATTGATGCTATACCTTTAGCTGTTAAGCCTCCAAGCATTGTTGACTAGAAAATTTACAAAGAGGGAAAGATAAGCTATTACCAGATAATCAGGGCTGATGGAAGTCCAAAGATATACTTAGTATTCAGTCATATGCTCAAAAACTTTGACAGAGAAGATTTAGAAACTCTATGGAAATTGGTAAAAGCTAAGTATGGATCAACAAGACCAGTGGAGGACTTAGATTTGATATTGTAGGGTAATCTGAAGACAATGTTTAATCCACATGTAGAAGATGAAGTCTGGAAGTTGCAACAAAGATACAAAGTTGTGAATTGGAAGCTATATAACAATTGTGGAGTACATTGCTTAAGTTTGCAATCTGGATATATTTACATGTTGGTTGAAAAGAAATATCCCCTTACAGTACCTATAATGACAGATATGGTGAACAAGAAGCTTCATGCTGATTAATTTGATGAAATGACATATCAACTGCTTAAACTTATTACAAAACAGATCAAGAGTCAATGAAGTGTTTGGAAGCATCCTCTTAATGATTAATGAAGCTTTTAATGAAGAAACTTAATGATTTTGGAGAAGAATATCAAGTTTAGAGGAGGATTGTTGGGATTAAAAGACTTCTTGATGATCTTAGAGTTACTGCTGCTAAGGTTTGTATTACTACTGCTAAGCAAAACTTAGTGATGTTCAGTAATCTTAATGAAAAATATTCTAAGTAGTTAGTACTGCTAGTTACTACTACTTGTACACAGTTAATGTTGCTGGTGTATAAGTTACTACTGCTTGTTTAAAGTTAATGCTCCTGGTACAGAGTTACAACCGCTGAAAGATTACAACTGCTGAAAGATAAAGATTGCTTGAAGATCAAGATTACTTATGAGATAAGGATTATTATTTATAGAATAGATCTTTGAGAATAATCTAAGTTTTAGTAATATATTGTAAATCGACTAGGATTCCTTGATGTATAAAAGGAGGTCCTAGGGCATAGAGTTTAACACAACCTAGAAATCTTTTGTTTTGATATCGTTATAGCTTCAATGTTTTGTAACCCTAATACTAGGAGAGTATTCATATTATTTGTAATAATAATATTGGAGCTTTTATTGTCTCATTTATTCTACGCCGACGACGCGGTATTTATTGGTGAGTGGTCTCATTCTAAATTAAAGGGTATCATGAATATTCTTCGATGCTTCTCCTTACTTTCTGGTATGTCAATAAATATTCAGAAGAGTCATCTTCTTGCACACCCATAGGGTCTATTAACACACCGACTTCGACGATTCAGATAACCAACAAACTATTACTTTCGACCTTTTAAATACTTGG
>BQNB010095686.1:0-23361 GCA_026074375.1 Tanacetum coccineum
ACGTTGTAATAGGAAAGTATCGGGAATCGGGCTCGATAGTTAATCTAATATTGTATATGTTTTGGGTTTAATCCCAAGCAACACCCGAGCCCGGGTCCTAGTCAAATATCCCGAACGTCACTTAATGTGTCGAGGTATATAAGTAACTTTTCCTCTTTGGAAAAGTTAGTAGTTGATTTACTAAATAATTTCTTTTTCAATTTTCTCTCAAAACTCTCTCATCTCTCTCTTTTCTTTCTCTCTCTTAAAGATCAACTCTCTCTCTAAATTTCTAAGTGGATTCGTGTATGATATAGGTTATGAAGTGATATACGGGATTCTACAATTGGTACCAGAGCCTAAGTGGATTCGTGTTTGATTTGTGTGGTTAATAAGCTCAAAATTCGTGGCTTATTTTTGCTCAAAATAGCCCACGGCTCAACAATTTTTTGGGTTTATTCGATTGTTAATCTTGATATTTTCTTGTTTTGTGAGATTTGCATTCTCAATTTTTTGATGGCGTTGTCTTTTCCTTGAATTGAGGCTTTTATCTTTTCGATTATAAAAACTGAGTCATAAATCAGGAACTTCTCGAGTGGGTGGAGATGTGTTGTTCCAAAACTTCTCTTTAAAGGTTTTGATTATTTTATCTGCAGATTTAAATGATTTCCATCAAGATTAGAAAAACGTTTACTAACTCGATTTTATTATCCTTTGAATACTATCACGTAAAATTAGAGAGCTCAACGTTAAGTTCCAGGTCAAACGTGCTTTAAGACTGGCATGTGGGAATCATGCATTTTCAGTAAAATAGATACAATTAAGCTCAGAATTCGGTTGCAACATAAAACACTTCTTTGGACAAGCAGTCAGCAATTAAATTATCATTAGCAATAAGAAGGTTTTTCCATTCAATCTCATCATGTTTCTTATCTACACCATTTTGGTCAACCTCAGCTCCCAACTCTTCAAAAATATCTTTCATTTCTTTAATTTCTTTAGTTAGAGCCTTTTGAATGCCCTTAAAATATTCTTTAAGTGTTTTGAAAAATGGAATGACCTCGGTAAGATAACATGCCTTGGTTTGTTTAAAACCCCTTTCCCCTTCAGTGAGCCCCGTTGGGTTTAATTCTCTTTGATTACAAGGTTTTTTTCAAGTCCGAAAAGAGTTTTTTTTGGGGGTTTAAAAAATTTTTAGTTTTTGCAAAAATGTTAATTTTTACTTGACTCTTTGTTGGAAGCACCCTTGGGACAAGCGTTGCAGGTGTGTTTGAAGGATACACCATTAACGCTTTGATTGGCCTTGAGGCTGTGGCCTATTTTTTGAGAGCTTCGGCTTTCATCTTGATGAGATCTTGAGACCAAAATATTTGCTCAGGGGTCAATTGTTTCTGTGGTGTGAAAGTCGCTAAATAATTCTCTTTCGAGTAATCAGGTGGTGTGATCTTAACTTTCTTTTGCACACACTCTGGGTCTTTCATTTTGGCATTCATTTTCTTCCTAGTGATTTCAACTATCTCTAGGGTATCCACTGAATTGTGCACTATGACCGGGACATGATTGGTTTTGATAATTTCATGACCATTATATAAAGCAGGCTGAACTTGCTTTGCACGGGTGAGGTATAACGGGTTCCTGTAACCAATAGCTACCTTATTCAGCTCATCATAATAGGGCTTTGGTTTACACAACATGTGAACTATTTGAAGAGACTGGTCTTGTTTTTATCCTCGACCTTTTCTTTTAAAGCTTTCATGTCTAAAAATTCTTTAAGGTATTTGTTTTCTTTCTGTTTAAAATCCTTTTTCAAAGACGTAACTTCTTCTACCATTAACTTGTTATGGTTGATGGTAGAAGCAAGTTGCAATTTTATAGAATGAAGTTCCTTTTTCAAATTTTCTTCCTTAATATTGCGGTTAGTGATAACTATTCTTAATTGTTCATCAATCTTTTATTCTCTTTTAGTTAATTCAAACCTGGCCCGTCTTTCATACAGTTCAACTTGTTTCTTATATGTTGCAAGTTCAGCAATTAGTGAATTATCAACTACTGTGTTCTGTGTTGTTTTAGAGACAGATTGGGCATGAGGTTCATACATATAATTATATATCATCATGTATGCATCATTTGGAACAGAAGATACATTGCTTTGTACAACTGGCACTGCGTTGTCCTTTACATACTGATCATACGAAATCATATTACTATCACTCGTATAATCGGCATGCGAGTCAACAACGTAGTTTAGTTGTACATCGTTATGCATCTCGTGTTCTTCATGATGTTCACAAACAGCATCCTGATATTGATCATGGTCGTGTACCTCAGATAGAATGTCCGAATCATACGATGGACCGGCTTCATCATAAACAGGATCTGCAGATGATAGATTAGCCATGAACGTAGTTTGTGCCGTGGGAGCCTCATCAACATCAGAATCAAAAGCTTCACAGTCATCAACTTGAAACACTTTATCCACATTGAGTGCTAAATCCTGAACAGGTTGCTCATCCACATCTTCATCAACAATGTTGTCTTGTCCACCTGTAAGAAATAGTAATTGTTCTTCATCTAATGGAACCCTATTCTCCTAAGCTTGCATCAGTAACATCTTGTCTTTGAAGTATTCGGAGTTCTGTGGTTGCTTAGGTTGAGTACAGTTCCTTGCTATGTGGCATATACCATTGCAGTTGTAGCACTTAACCTGCCTTGCTTGACCTGGATTAGCATTCCCGACTCTGTTCTGAGCTCCCCTATAACCAGCTGTACCTACACCCTGTGCATTGTTACCCTGTCCTCTATTCTGTCGACCCTGAACATTCTGAACCACAACCCTGCCGTCTTGAACTGTGGCTTGGTTCCTAAGATTTGATGAAGTTCTGAGTTGATTGTTTGTTTGAGGAAGGTATGTTTTGTATGATTGAGTGAGAAGGGCAAGTGTGTTGGATTATTTTGCTCAGTATGTGGTCAATTAGAGAGAGTCCCGAATTCATAGGTTTGAGTTGGATGCTGTGGGGGGGGGTATTGCTTATTCTAAGGTGGCTGGGGTGTGCGACTGGTTTGCGGGTGTTTGAGATATTGGAGGGGTGGTGTTGGGGGGGGGAGTGTGTGGGTGGGGGGGGGGGGGCGGGGGGGGCTGGGGGGAAGGTGGTGGGCATGTAAAACCAAAAGTTCTTGCACCAGGAAAGTATGCTATAGATGTTGAACCTATTCCCCCTCGTAATAGGAACAATAGGGAAGTGCATCTAGTTTATCTCAAACACCTTATAGAAAGTGTAGAAACCCTTCGCGAGATCATAGAGGAAGCTAAGGTTGAAAGACCATTAGTTAGCTCACTTGCATCAGCTTGCCGTTACACCAAACACTCTTAGGAATTGTTAGAATATGTGATTGGTACTTGTCCATAAATACACGAGATAACAAGCATGCTTCTACCCCTTTACCTAAGAAAAAGTAAGTCACTTTTAAGGAACGATGTGCAATGTCAAAAAGTAACACACACAAACCTGTAGAGCAACTAAACTATTAAAAGACTAATGTCCCCGTGCCTCCTTCTATAGGAGTAAACAGTTGCACTGATGCTAGCAGATCACAGCCTAGGAGAAATTCCAAGAAAAATAGGATCTTGCCGGCTAAGTGTGTCAACATTAAGAAAGTAGAAGAACACCCTAGGATAATTAAGTCTAGTCTGAAAACCACGAATCGTGTTGATTCTAGTATTAGCTCTAAGCATACTGTAATTAATTTGAATTCTCATTCTGTTTGCCAAACATGTAACAAATGTTTAATTTCTGCAAATCATGATATGTGTGTGGTTACTTTTTTGCACTTTGTGAATGCATCCCCCTCTGTTAAAAATGTTGTGCGTAAAGTTAAGCAAGTTTGGAAACCTAAGCAAGTCAAGCAAGTATGGAAACCAACAGGCAACATACTTACTACTGTAGGTTATCAATGGATGCCCACAGGAAGAACATTCACTTTAGGAGAACAGTGTCCTTTAACTAGGCTCACTAAACCTAACACAGTGTCAGAGATTGCTTATGCTAACCCAAGGGAACCCAACCAAAATTGGGTATCCAACTTTCCAAACCCTCTATCTTCGTCTATTTTCAAATGCAGGTCGTACAGATCGTCCTTTGGTATTTGGACTCAGGCTGTTCAAAACATATGATAGGGGATCGCTCGCGGCTCAGGAATTTTGTAAAAAAGTTCATCGGGACGGTTAGATTCGGGAATGACCACTTTGGTGCTATCATGGGTTATGGAGACTACGTTATTGGTGAAAGTGTGATCTCCAGGGTATACTATGTGGAAGGACTGGGACACAATCTGTTTTCTGTCGGTCAATTTTGTGACTCGGATCTAGAAGTTGCCTTCAGGAAGCATTCTTGCTACGTTCGAGATACGGATGGTGTCGAATTAATTAAAGGTTCTCATAGTTCTAATTTATACACTATATCGATCGAAGACAAGATGAAGTCCTCTCTAATTTGCTTATTGTCCAAAGCCTCCAAGAACAAATCATGGTTGTGGCATCGGCGTTTAAACCACTTGAACTTCGGTACCATCAATGACCTTGCAAGAAAAGATTTAGTTCGAGGCTTACCTAGATTGAAGTTTGAGAAAGATCATCTCTGCTCCGCGTGTCAACTAGGAAAGAGCAAAAAACATACCCACAAACCCAAAACTGAAAACACCAACTTGGAAGTTCTTAATACCCTTCATATGGATTTATGTGGACCAATGCGAGTTCAAACAATTAATGGGAAGAAATACATCTTAGTTATTGTTGATGATTATTCGCGGTTTACTTGGGTTAAGTTTTTGAGATCGAAAGATGAGACCCCAGAGGTTGTCATCAAATTTCTGAAGCAAATACAAGTCGGTCTCAACAAAACTGTTAGAAACATCCGTACCGATAATGGCACAGAATTTGTCAATAAAGATTTGACTGATTATTATGAACGTGTCGGCATTTTTCATCAAAAGACAGTTCCGAGGACTCCACAGTAGAACGCTTCTACATCAGACAGACGTTGTCGAAAGACAGAACTGTTACAATTGTTGAGGAGGCTTTGCTAGGACAATGCTTGATCTTGTCCAAGGCCACGGTGTTTCTATGGGCAGAAGCTGTGTGGCTACTGGTGTTACACAAAACCGATCCTTATTTACACTGTCACTTGCATAAACCCTATATGGTGTGTTGCATGGAAGAAGCCTGATTTACCTTTTTCAGAGTCTTGGTGCATCTTTTTTACCCTACAAATGACAGCAAAAGATCTTGGAAAATTTCAACAACAGCTGATATTGGAATATTTTCGTTGAGTTATGCAAATAGCAGGAAAGGGTTTAGAATCTAAACAAAGCAAACCCGACGTATTATGGAAACTATTCACGTGCAATTCGATTGAGCTGACTGAGCAAATGGCTCCTGTGTAAACCTCAGTACGGACCCGCTCTAATTTTTCTGACGCCTTGACAGATAGTTCAGGTAGTACCATTCCAGGTTCCTGCAGCTCCTTATGTACCCCCCCAAATAAGGATCTGGGGATTTTATTCCAACCAATGTTCGATGAATACTGGAAACCTTCCTTGTTTGAAAGGAACGGTTTCTCCTGCTCTAGCAGTTCAAGTTCTATGTCAAATCAAACCGGTACCCTTCATCTACTACATTGATCAAGATGCACTTACTCCAAGCCATTCAACAGTCATCTTCGGCATACATCACAAGTTTACATCAAGCGTTGCGCATAAATTCCACTTATGGAAGACTTTCCTTTTGCTCATATGAATTGATCACTTCATAAACGTGTTTGCTCTGGAAACTAGGTCTGAAGCATCATCATTCCGGGGGATCTTAGTTTTCAACCGAATTCCTTATGTCTCTCAAATACACTTCATAATCTCAGGAAATAGAGCAAAGATCACCCGTTGGATATTTTATTGGCCAATCCCTCTCGACATGTATCCACAGAACAAACATTGCAATGAAACCCACATGCCTTGTGGTGCTTGTATATAACTCTGTTTGTCTAAAAGTCGAACCAAAGAACTTCAAATCGGGCAATAAACTGAGATTGCTGGTTATCAACACATGCAGGATGAGATTCTCGAATTTGATTGACCTTCAAGTATGGGAAATTATGTACCTAAAACAGACTGTGTCATGATTATTTGCTCTCAAGTGGGGATATACAAAGTAAAATTGTTGAGTACGGTCGGGAAGTTCTGGAAAAACAAGGCTCGGTTGGATGGCCAAGGTTCGACAAGAGGAGGGGATTGACTTCGTGGAATCATTTGCACTGGTTGTGTAACACCCCAAAATCAGGTTGCAGCGGAATGGTAAAAATGGGTGGTAAATCCAAGATACAACAATAAAGATTTAGGAATACGACCATTAATTGGATGTTTAGGTCAAGATTTCATTCGATGCCTTAGCAAATATCAGAGTTTATACATTAGGTCCCATATGTTTTATAAAAGAGTACAATAAACATTTCATGTACTTATTTATTTATAACAAAGGTTCATAAATTTCCCAGATTGACTTAAGTTTGTTTAACGTTAATATAATGTTGCATTGTATTATAGATAAAATCATAGAATCTCCGTCTACATTGTTATACGCCACGGTCCCCTACAAATCTTCATACACCTGGGACTGAAATTACATGCATAAAGTCAAAACAATGGTTGAGTGGAAATAATAGGTATATCGGTAAAAAGGGGTGGACCACAAAGATCGATAGTAATTGTAGACTCTGAATACACATTCAGTAGTCCAAAAACATTTATTACTGCCACTAAGCTCTTGACCGAAAAAGCCTTAACTAGTATTTGTGCCCCAATCAGATTATAGGATGCTTGCAACCAAACCTAACACCGCTCAATGTTTAAATGATCCTTGATCAATACTAGTAGCCAAGGAAAGGTGGGGATTGTCAGTCCCGATAGATCTATCCACAACACTCGCGCTTACTACAATAGCAATTAACGGTTCATGATAAATATGGACTTCACGGCAATAAGGTAACTTAGCAATAATATTCAGGCAGTAATCTGGATAGCATACACTTTGTAAACACTTAGAAAACACTTAGAAAAACACTTGTGTCCAATAGTAAAACAAGCAATGTAATTCACCCCGTAGATTTTGTAAAACATAAGTAGTAAATTGGGGGGCTATGTACTCACCTCGGTTTGTGAATGGTAATCAACCAGTATTCACAATAGAAAAATGCGTCACGAAGGAATCCGAAGGAGCCATAATCCCAATATAGGTGTTTAGTACTAACATTTTGATTATTTATAGGTCGTATAGCTCATCATACTAGCGTTCGGGGTATCATAATTAAGAGGTCATGTAGTGACGTATGAGGAGCTAGAACACTTTAAATCGTAAATCCAACAACTCGTCGATACGCCACCCCGAAGAGGCCTCATTATGAAACTCCCTAGTAATATAGTACTTCTGATTAAACTAAATACCACATAGAATTCTATATGTACATCACCATCTAAATGTTTTAGTGAAATGTATTTTTAAAGTAAAAAAGTTTATTAAGTTTACTATAGTCAAACTGGCGTAACTTTCCGTTTTTAAATCCGTTTCTTTCGTTTCTTACGTCTACGCTTGTTTTAAGAGTGTTTCAAAATATAACATTTTGCAAAATTTGATGGTTTTTCTGATGACTAGTGATTTTACAGTTCATATCTGTTATATTTTTATTTTTATTAGATTTAGTTTCGTTTAAATCTGTACAAATAAATGTCGTAACTTATTGTTTTAACTCCGTTTTTTAGCGATTTCTTTCGAGCAGTCTTCGTATTTTAAAGTTTTAATCGATTATTGATGTTTTAAAAAAATATAAGTTTCTGTGTGTGAATAATGAATTTTTATAAAAATTAGTTTTATAAAAGTATTATTTACGTTAAACTTAAAATCGTCGTTAACTTTTAATCACTAGTTTATACTTAAACATTTTTCACTTAAACCAACATGTCAACATACTTATAATTCCTTTATTCCATAATAGTATCAACTACACAACATATGTAAAAGTGTTCAAAATCATAACCACAAGTAGAAATATGTTTTACATGTTTAAAAGTATCCTAATGGTGATATTGCTAAATAGAACACATAAACACATAAAATGATAAAAGTAAGGACATAAAGGTTTATAGATAACCTTAATGAGATGTAGTGTGATGAACCAAAGTATCTAAACCCTTGTTTAGATATAAAACCAAAGCTTGCACTCTTGAAACCCAAATTTTCTAATGAAAACCCTAATCTTGCTTTTCTTGCTTCAACACTTGAAAATACTTATCCTAACCATCAAAATACCTTAGGTTACCATAGGAAGGATGTAGTAATACTTGTATGGTCTTGGAAAATCAAGGTATGAATTATTTCAAAGGGGTGTTTGTTACCGTGACATGAAGGAGAGAAAAGAGAGAAAATGGTTTGATTTTCTTAAGTGTTTTGAGAGTGTGTGGCTTAATACTTGTATGCACTTCTTCTTATAGCAACTAGGCTAGTCAAAGATCATTAAAATAGTCCAAGGAGGGGGGTTGAGTCGTTGGGACAAAGGGAGGGAATTAAGGGAAGTGTTTGGTCAATGTTTCTAGTCAAGACTAAGCATTAATGAGTCTTATGTAGTACAAGACTCAAATTAGTAGTTTGTGTGCTATGTGCTCCCTTAGGTGGGCAATATCCCACGAAATTTAGGAGGGGGAAAGGATTTGATACTTTATTTTAATTATCAAGTATTACTAGAAGTCATAAAAGATGTATATTAAGTGTAAGGTATAAAACTTATAAAGTATATTATCTAGTTGGGTTCTTTATGGATAAATTTAGCTAACATGGTGAACATAGGCAAAGTTTTATAAACTTTGAGCATTGGGAATAATAATGGGTATTTGTTGAAGCGTAGATTAATTTTGGTGGTTCCGGGTATGCCTAAATGTATTTTATTGCGAAACGTAAACGTTTTACGCAACCAATAAAAATAAAATATAAAAAGTTGATTATTACTTTTGTAAAAATAATATAATGATTACTTGACGTAAACTTTAATTTGTTGGGTGTCCGTTTACGCTAATTGTTGATTTATAGCTTACGCGATTTAACTTAACTATTAAAAATATAAGTAAACGCGTACGAGAAAGAAAAAAAATAAATAATTAGTAAAATAGATGACGTCGTAAAAGACCTGAAAATACGGAATGTTACAGTCTCCTCCGGTTAGAAGAGCCTTGTCCTCAAGGCTCAAGTTGCGGCACTTGAGGAAAGTACGGGTTCGGAGAAAAGATTCGGATATTTCTTCCGGAATTGGTCTTCACGTTCCCAAGTATACTCAGCTCCTTGCCGAGAGTTCCAACGAACTTTGACTAATGGGATTCTTCTCCGCTTTAGCTTCTTCACATCCCGCTCTACGATCTCAATAGGCTCTTCGACAAATCGCAGATTTTCATCAATCTCGATCTCATCCAAAGGTACTTGAACATCTGGCTCAGCTAAACATTTCTTGAGGTTCGACACATGAAACGTGTCGTGAACACAGCTTAGCTCCTGGGGTAACTTCAGCCGATAAGCCACCGGTCCAACACGCTCGATGATTTCAAACGGTCCGACATATCGTGGTGCTAGTTTTCCCTTTTTACCAAATCGTACCACTCCCTTCCATGGAGATACCTTTAGTAACACTCGGTCTCCAACTTCGAATTCAAGAGGTTTACGCCTCTTATCAGCATAGCTTTTCTGGCGACTCCTAGCCGTCTTTAATCTTTCCTTGATTTGAAAAATCTTTTCAGTCGTTTCTTGCACAATCTCTGGTCCAATAAGCTGACTTTCTCCAACTTCAGTCCATATAACGGGGGATCTACATTTTCGCCCGTACAGAGCCTCGAATGGTGCACACTTAATGCTTGTGTGGTAGCTGTTATTATAAGAAAACTCAATCAATGGAAGATGAGTATCCCAACTGCCACCAAAATCCATAACACAAGCTCGAAGCATATCCTCCAGCGTTTGGATAGTACGCTCACTCTGACCGTCGGTCTGAGGGTGGTAAGCCGTACTCATGTCTAGTCTTGTAGGGAAATGAGACTCGATTGAACATCATCTTGTGCACTAAAACACAGAAGTACATGCTAAAAGGATGTCATGTCTTTTTGGCACATGTTACTACAAAGAAGACTGAAGACAAGTCGAAGGGGAAGCGACTTGAGGACGTACCAATCGTTCGAGATTTTCCTAAAGTATTTCCTAAGGACTTGCCTGGTCTTCCACCGACTCGATAAGTGGAATTTCAGATTGATCTGATACCTAGTGCTGCACCTGTAGCACGAGAACCTTACCGATTAGCTCCATCTGAAATGAAGGAATTGTCAGACCAACTCCAGGAGCTTTCTGACAAAGGCTTCATAAGGCCAAGTTCTTCACCTTGGGGAGCTCTGGTCTTGTTTGTCAAGAAGAAGGATAGATCATTTTGAATGTGCATCGACTACCGAGAACTGAACAAGCTAACGATGAAGAATCGTTATCCACTCCCAAGGATTGATGATTTATTTAATCAACTACAAGGATCCAGCGTTTATTCTAAGATAGACTTGCGATCAGGTTATTATCAGCTTCGAGTACGTGAAAAAGATATTCCGAAGACGACATTTAGAACTCGATATGGTGATTACGAGCTCCAAGTTATGCTATTTGGTTTGACGAACGCACCGGCGGTATTTATGGATCTCATGAATCGGGTGTGCAAGCCATATTTGGATAAGTTTGTGATTGTCTTTATTGACGATATCCTCATCTATTCAAGGAACGAGAAGGAACATGAAGAACATCTTAAGGCAATTCTAGAATTGCTTAAGAAATAGGAGTTGTATGCTAAATTCTCTAAATGTGAATTTTGGATTCCCAATGTACAATTTCTCGGCCACGTAATTGATAGTCAAGGCATTCACGTGGATCCCGCAAAGATCGAATCCATAAAAGATTGGGCATCTCTTAAAACACCAACGAAAATTTGTCAATTTTTAGGTCTTGTTGGGTATTACTAAAGATTCAATGAAGGATTTTCGAAGATCGCCAAGTTAATGACCAAGCTTACTCTAAAAGGAGTTAAGTTTGATTGGGGTGACAAGGAGGAAGCCGCCTTCCAGTTAATAAAGCAGAAGTTGTGCAGTGCGCTAATTCTGGCTCTACCTGAAGGAAGCGAGGATTTTGTGGTCTATTGCGATGCTTCGCATAAAGGATTGGGTGCTGTATTAATGCAAGGGGAGAAAGTAATTTCTTATGCATCACGCCAATTGAAAATTCATGAGAAAAATTATATGACTCGTGATTTGGAACTTGAATCGGTAGTGTTTGCTCTAAAAATTTGGAAACACTATTTGTACGGAACCAAGTGTATGGTGTTCATAGATCACAAGAGTTTACAACACATTCTTGATCAAAAGGAGCTGAACATTAGGCAACGTCATTGGTTAGAGTTGCTCAACGATTACGATTGTGAAATACGTTATCATCCGGGGAAAACAAACGTAGTGGCCGATGCCTTAAGCCGTAAAGAACGGAATAAGCCATTACAGGTTTGAATCTCCCCAGATAAATTTTAGAAGCTCAAATAGAAGCACAGGAACCAGAGAACTTCAAAAAGGAAGACGTAGGAGGTATGATTAGGAAGGATATACTGAAGAAAAAGTTGGAACCCCGCGCCGACGAAACTCTAGATTAATTGAAATCAAAGTTTAGTTTTATTCATTGTTCTTCTTAGCAATATAAATTAGTTTCTGCATAACTTATAATTGTTCATAGTCATTGTTTCTCTTGTAGTTAGTTTGGATCTATCCAGATTAGCTACCACCCTTAACAGGCTAGAAAGATCTATTCAGATTGGGATCTACAAGTGGTATCAGAGCTTGTAGAGAAACTCTGAGTAAGAAGAACCAAAAACCCACCAGTTATAAACCTCTACCTTACAGATCTATTCAATGGCAGGATCAAAAGATGATATTCCACCACCACCACCACAAACACAAACATAAACACCAACACAACAAGCCCCTCACACTGTCTCAACCATCAAACTCCCTATTCTTAAGAAGGGAGAGTATGACATATGGGCCATGAAAATGGAACATTACTTGGCCCATACAGACTATCCTATATGGGAAGTCATTCAAAGAGGCAATGGTCCTGTGAGTGTCTCAACAGATACAAATGGTGTAATAAAGGTTCTGTCCTCTCCAAACTAGCAAGAAGTAAATTTTTAGCCAGAGAAAGAGAAAGAAAAGCAAGGACCACCTTGCTTATGGCTTTACCAGAAGATCATCTTGCTAAATTTCACAAAATGATTGATGCAAAATAGATGTGGGAAGCTATCAGATCTAGATTTGGTGGCAATGATGAATCAAAGAAAATGCAGAAGTATATTTTAAAGCAATAGTTTAAAGGCTTCTCTATATCAAACTCAGAAGGGCTGCACAAAGGCTATGACAGGTTTCAGAGTCTTCTGAGTCAACTAGAGATTCATGGTGCAGCGTCTCCACTGAAGATTCTAATCAGAAGTTCCTCAGATCTTTACCTGCTGCCTGGTCTCAAGTTTCCTTAATCATAAGCACCAAGCCAGGAGTAGGCAGTCTCAGTTTTGATAATATGTATAATAATCTTAGAGTCTTTGAGTCTGATGTTAAAGGCTCTACTGCATCATCTTCTAGCACGCAGAATGTGGCATTTATTTCTGAGAACACTAGCAGTACTAATGAAGTTAGTACTGCTTATTGTGCTTTTACTTCATCTGGCCATAACCCCCAAAGGGAAGGCTCTTCTTCAAACACTGATTAACTCATGTACTCCTTCTTCGCTAATCAATCTAGTGGTCCACAATTGGATCATGAAGATTTGGAACAGCTTCATGAGTTCGATTTAGAAGAAATGAATTTAAAATGGCACGTGGTCATGATTTCCATGAGACTGAAGAAGTTCTACAAAAAGACAAGAAGAAAGCTGCAGTTTGATGCCAAGGAACCGGTTAGCTTTGATAAGACCAAAGTCGAGTGCTACAATTGTCACAAGACAGGGCATTTTGCTAGAGAATGTAGATCTAAGGGGAATCAAGATAGTAGGAGGAGAGATGTTGGATACACTGGGTACAAATCTAAAGACAATGGGAGGAGACCTGGAAAACAGGAAGAACCTAAAGCTTTGGTAACTCTTGATGCAGATGGTGTTGATTGGACCAGTTACTCAGAAGATGAGCAAGAAAACTATGCTTTGATGGCTTACAGCAATTCAGGCTCAGACACTGAGGTAAATTCTTGTTCAAAAGAGTGTAAAGAATCTTATGCTAAACTTAAAAAATTATATGATGAACAGAGGAAACAACTTGGTGATGCTAGTATAAAAGTTCAGGCCTATACTCAAGCTTTAAAGAAGATAGAAGCACAACTAGTTTCACATCAACAAAATCAACTTTGGTATGAGGAAAAGATTAGGTTTATGAATATTGATTTAGATGATAAAACTGATGTGCTCATATATCATAAGAAACTATTGGCAGAAGCTGAAAAAGAAAAAGAAGAATTGAAAGCTAAAGTACAAAAATGGCACAACTCTTCTAAGGGTCTTAATATTCTGCTAAATAGTCAGATGAGTGCTAGGGACAAAGCTAGGCTTGGGTATGGAAATCAAATGCATAAAGGTATCTTAAGTTATGAAAATGAAGTTTTTAGAAGTGTATTTGACAGTAGGTCTAGTGATATAGAAGATAGTCCAGTGAATGATAGATATGCAGAACGAATGCATGTTGTCCCCCCTCCAATGACAAGGATTTACATACCTTCTAGACTTGATATTGAAATTGATGAGTCATAGTAGACGTATGGTCAAAAACAGTCTAAATCAAGTGAATCTGATGCTGAAACTAGTAATTTTGCTTCTTGTGAATCTAACTCTAGTGTAGAAACAAATGAATCTGTACCTAAACCAGTTGCTAATGAACCCAAAGCTGTTAGTGACCCTAAAGTTTGGTCTGATACTCCTATCATTGAGGAGTATGAATCAAAAAGTGATGATGAACATGTGTCTCTACCTACAAAAGAATAGGAAACACCTAGTTTTGCTTTTGTTAATACTATTAAGCATGTAAAAACTCCTAGGCAAACTGTTAAAGAACAAAACACATGTAGTCAGAGTCCTAAACCTGACAAAAAGGATTGTAGTGGTTTAATGTCTAAAAAACTAGGTTTGGGATATGGGTTTACTAAAAAGGCATGTTTTATATGTGGTAGTTTTAGCCATCTTATTAGAGATTGTGATTTCCATTAAAGAAGAAGAATGGCAAACAAAAAGGATTTTTTTTTGAATATTGAAACCAAAAAGAATGGTAAGGTACTGTTCAAAATGAAACAAAGGGAAAATAAACCATTTTTGGAATAATGTGCATAGATTGAATCATCAAAACAAGTTTATTCCAACATCAGTATTTTCCAGTTAATGCTGCTAGACAAAATCTTTCTAGTCAAGCAGCAGCAACTAGTACCGCTAGGAAAGTTAATACTGCTAGACCCACTGTGAATGATATCAGACCAAGATATAACTTTTATAAGTCTCATTCACCTATTAGAAGGACATTTTAATAGAACAACAGCACCAAAAGCAAATTTTACAAATCATAAAGTAAATACTTCTGGGGACAAAATAGTTAGTGCTGTTGGGGGCAATAGGGAAACTGCTGTTAAGGCCTCAACATGTTGTAATTGGGGTTCCAAAAGACATTACTAGAACAAAGTCTCCAAATACAATAGTGGATCAAACTCTAGTAAAAATGTTAATTTTAAAGATCCGCTAGGCAGACCCAAGTCAGCAATGGCTTGGGTCCGTAAGAGAAACTAATTTATCTTATTTGATGTGTAGGATGATCCACAAAAAGCTTTAAAGAATAAAGAAATTGTTGACAGTGGATGTTCCAGGCACATGACTGAGAACAAAGCCTATCTTGTTGAATATCAAGACTATAATGGTGGCCATGTTGCTTTTGGAGGAAGTAAAGATCAAATAACTCGTAAAGGTAAAATAATAACTAGAAAGTTAGATTTTGAGGATGTGTACTTTGTGAAAGAACTAAAGCAATTTAATCTCTTTTCTATGTCACAAATGTGTGACAAGAAGGAAAAAGTTCTCTTCACAGACTCTGAATGTCTTGTGCTGTCTCCTGACTTTAAGTTGCCTGATGAAAATCAAGTATTACTTAGAGTCCCCAGACAAAATAATATGTATAGCTTCAACTTAGAGAACATTATTCCTACTGGAGATTTAGCTTGTTTGATTACAAAGGCCACAGTTGATGAATCTAACAAATGACATAGGAGGGAAAGTCCTTGGTCAAAAGGATGGGAGGTATGGTATGGTTTAAATGGCAAGTGAGGTACAAAAAGACCAAGTTGAGTTTTTTGTGATATTTCTTGATGTGTAAACACCAAATCGGTTTATTGGCATGTATATTTGTAAGATATTTTCTGTATATTTTTAGGTATTGGGTATATTTGTGGGTAATTTGTTGAAGAGTGGGAAAGGTTTGTGGTGCTCCGGGTATGATAAATGTATTAATTGCGAAACGTAATCGTTGTACGCAACTAATGATTATAAAATATAAAAAGTTGATTATTAATTTCGTAAAAATAATATATTGCTTGCTTGACGAAAACTTTAATTCGTTTGGTGTTCGTTTACGTTAATTGTTGATTTTTAGTTTACCCGATTTTATATATAATAAGAATTAAAAGTAAACGCGTACGAAAAAAAATAAATAGTAAAATAGATAACGTCGTAAATGACCTGAAAATACAGAATGTTACAGTCTCCTCCGGTTAGAAGAGCCTTGTCCTCAAGGCTCAAGTTGCAGCACTTGAGGAAGGTAGGGGTTCAGAGAAAAGATTCGGATATTTCTTCTGGAATTGGTCTTTACGTTACCCAAGTATACTTTTCAGGGGGGGGGGGGCTTTTCCTTGCGAGGGTTCCAATGAACTTTGACTAATGGGATTCTTCTCCGCTTTAGCTTTTTCACATCCCGCTCTACGATCTCAATAGGTTCTACGACAAATTACAGATTTTTATCAATCTCGATCTCATCCAAATGTACTTGAACATCTGGCTCAGCTAAACATTTTTTGAGATTAGACACATGAAACGTGTCGTGGACACAGCTCAGCTCCTGGGGTAACTTCTGCGATAAGCCACGGGCGCATACACGCGACACGATTCAAATGGTCCCAATATCGTGGTTGCTAGCTTTTCCTTTCTTAACTATCGTACCACTCTTCCAAGGAGAATACCGTAAGTAAAACACTCGATCTCTAACATTCGGAATTCAAGAGGTTTACGCCTCTTTATCTGCATTGCTTTTTCTGGCGACTCACTAGCCATTTTCATTCTTTCCCTAATTTGAAACATATTATTCTGTCGTTTTCTTGCACAATTTCTGGTCCAATAAGCTGACTTTCTCCCACTTCAGTTCCATATACGGGGGATCTAATTTACGGCCGTACAGAGCTCAAAGGTGCGCACTTAATCTTGTGTGGTAACTGTTATGATAGGAACAACACATTCAATGGACAGATGAGTATCCCAACTGCACCAAATCCATAACACAAGCTCGAAGCATTTATCCTCAGGTCTGAATAGTTACGGCTCTACTTTAACCGTCGCGGTCTGAGGGTGGTAAGCCGTATCATTTCTACGTCTCGTACTCATCGCTTTTGAAAAGCTTGCCATATGGTGACTTGAATCGACCTTCACGGTTCTGAAATGATTGGACACTGGACACCAATGTTATTACAATTCATTGGTATAAATCTTTGCTAATTTCTCCTTTGCTAGTCTTCACGAATAGGTAGAAGTATAGACGAAATTGGTCAATCTATCAACAATGACCCAAATAGTATACATACACCACTGCTAATTGTAGGCAACTTTGTGACAAAGTGCTTGTTATCTGTTCCTATTTTCCAATCAGGAATTTCTGGGTTGCTGAAGAAATACTGATGGGTTTCTGTTGTTACGGCTTTAATCTTAGAACAGTAAGCATCTGCTACATACTCAACAATGTCTCTTCTACATAAGGCCACCATACAAGTATCTCAGATCATAGTTACATCTTATACGCACCCGGATTGTATTGTAATATCTAAAAGTATGAGCTTCATCCATGATCATTTCCGTACACCACCAAACTGTGGAATCATATACGATCAACAAAGTTTAAATTGCACCATCATCTCGTTGCTCAAAGTGTAATTTCTATCCTTTTAGAATTCGTTGGGGCTTTGAGATCCTTGGAAGCTTCCGCTCTGCGCTTCCAAATCTTAGTTTAAGTCCAGAATGATAAGTTAATATCATAGGCACGTAACTATCGTCTTGGCTTGAGATTTTCTTTTCTGCTCTAACGCATCTGCACACCCATGTTCGCCTTGACGGGTGGTTATTTGATTACATTCGTAGTCAATGAGTAGCTCGATCCACCGCCTTTGGCGCATATTTAAATCTTTCTGGTCAAATTGTACTGAGACTCTTGTAGTCAGTGTAGATAACACTTGTCTTCCCATATAAGATTATGTCTACAGACTTTAATAGCGAACACACCGCACCCAATTACTGTCTTGGGTGTGTATAATTTTTCTCATAACTTCTTCAACTGGTCTTGACGAAATATGCTATCACTTTGCCCCGCTGGCATCAACACGCTCCCAAACCTTGTTTTGATGGCATCACAATAGACCACCAAAGTCGTCGGGTCCCATCGTGGGTGTTGCTAACACAGGAGCAATTGCATAGTTTCTCCTTCAAAATGTGAAAGCTCTCATCTTTGCTTTATCGCCCCCACAACATAAGCCTGAACTTCTTTTGAGTCAACAGGGTGAGGGCTGAGTTCTTGGAGAAATTTCTCAGTAAACTTCAGTAGTATACCTCCTATACTAGAAATGTAGGATTTTGTTGGCGACTCAGGGGGTCTTCAGTTCTTGCACAGACGTGTAACCTTGCTAGGATCCACGTGGATACCGTACATTTGAACCACTAGGTCTAGGAAACTGTAATTTGTAACCAAAAATTCGCACTTTAGAGAATTTGGCGTACAACTTCTCTTTCTTGAGTATCAGTCTAAAATGTTTTCAGGTGGCTTCATGCTCTCTTCTGACTTTGAGTAGTATTAAGATGTACGTCAATGTCACCAATTATGAAATTTGTCCAAATACGGCTTGCAGACGCGGTTCATTTAAGTCATAAATTTGTTGGCGCGTTGTCAGCCTTAATGGGCATGACTGTCGAAAATTCAAAGTGCCGTATCGAGTTCTATAACGCGGTCTTCAGTTATCTTCCTTCGGTCTCTAAAAATGATGATATCCCGTAAAAAAGGATCGATTTGGAGAAACCACTCGAACACTCTTAATTGGTCAAAAAGTCATTCAATTCTGGGGAGGAGCGGTAACGGTTCTTTTTAGTCAAACATGTTTAGTTCCCTGTAGGTACATACCATTCTCATCGAATCGTATTTCTTCTTGGACAATGAGCCGGTGCTCCCCATGGTGTGTGATCTTGGTCGAATAAAACCTTCTTTTGAAGTTACTTTAAGCTGGTTCGATAATTCTAACATTTCTGAAGGGTCTACTCAGGTATGGAAGATCTAACAACTGGCGATTGCGCCTGGAATCAGATTCAATGCGAAATTCTATCTCTCGCAAAAAGAGTTAAACCTAACAGATGTCTGGAAATACTCAGGGATGTCTCGAACAAAAACTTTTGTCATCAAGCTTTTTCTATAGCTTGATACATGCAAGTGAACGTGAAGATCCTTTTCTGGCCTCTCGCTTGAACTTCAAGAATCTTGCCAATCAGAAGTAGGAATACGGAAGTCTTCTCATAACAATTCGATGAGAGACTCAGTTGGCATGCAACCTATCATTCAATGATAACCATCAAATAAACATCCTAGCCGGGTTGGCAACAAGTCTATTTTGAACACGTGATTACACAAGACTAAAGGTGTACTACGTAAAATGGGTATTGGTGTAACACTTTTCCGTCTGCTAATTCGATTTCATAACTAGTATTTAAAGTGGCTGGGGCAATATCAATAAAATGTGTAAACGCAGAAGATACAAAACTCTTCTTAAATCTCTTGGGCGGCATGATTCTGGCAACACAAGTACATAATTCGTTGAGAATTTGTAAAAGTATGCAGAGTCATGGCACATGGTAAATAATGGAGAATGATATAAATAATCATAAATTAATCAGGATAGTCGATATTTATATAATTGATTGATAGAAATAGATATTGATATGTCAAAAGATAGACGTAAGAGATCGAATTTAAACCAAGTATTATATATATAAGATTATATATAATGCAATAATGACAATCGGAAAAGTAAGTAAGGATCAGGGAATACGCGCGCGTGGATATCGGATAGCGATGAAGGATTCTGTATTTAAAAATGAAAGAAAGAAAACCTTTAAACTTTGTGGTTATAGACTAGGTTTTGAAAATGACCCAAGTTACCTATATCCTTTGCTATAGGTCATCTGTTACTAACCCCCAAAATCAGGTAGCAGCGAAATGGTAACAATGGGGTGCTACGTCAAAGTACAACAATCAAGATATAGGAAACGACCTTAAATGGACGTTTTAAGATAAGATTTCATTCGATGCCATAGCAAAATATCAGAGTTCATACATTAGGTTCCATTATGTTTCAAAGAGTAATAACAACTTTTCTAGTACTTATGTTAATTAAAACAAAAGCTTCATTAATACCAAAAGATGACTTAAGTTTTTTAAAGATAATAAAAGTTGCATTGAATATAGATAAAACACAGAATCCGTCTTCATTGATATCCGCCAGGCTCCCCTCCGATCTTCATACCTAAGACCTGAAATTTCATGCTAAACGTCAACACAAAGTTGAGTGAATTCATAGGTTTATCGGTAAAAGGGTGGATCACAAGGATCAAAGTAATAGTATGACTTCTGAAAGACACATTAGTAGTCTGAAAAACGTTATTATTGCACCTAAGTATGACCCCTAAAGCCTTACTAGAGTTGTGCCCCAATAGAATATAGGATGCTCGACAACAATCTAACACCTCTCATGTTTAAATGCACCTTGATCAAACTAGTGACCCAAGGATAAGGTGGATTGTCAGTCCTGATAGATCTATCCACAACACTACTCTTTAATAGCTTTAGCCACATGCTTTTCCACCAACCTCTTAACATATTTCTTCTTAAATCTTCTAGGCGGCATGATTCTGTCAACAATACAAGTACAAAATCTGGTAAGAATTTGTAAGAGTACATTGAGTCGATGTATACGATACTAACCGAGAAAATAAGAATTTTATAATAATCATGAATTTATCGGAATGGTCAATATTTATATAATCGACTGATACGAATGAATAGTAATACGCTAGAAGATAGACGTAAAGGATCAAAATTAACCAAGTATTATATATAAAACAATATAATACAACAATGATAATCAAAAAAGTAAGTAATGATCAGAGAATACGCGCGCGGATACCGGATAAGCGATGAAGGATTATGTATTTTGAAAAAGAAAGGAAATCTTTTAAAATTTTTGGTTATAGACTAGGTTTTGAAAATAACCCAGTTCCTTATAACCTTGGCTCTTGATACCAATCTGTAACACCCCCAAATTCTAGTATGCAGCGAAATGGTAACAATGAGGTGCTACGTCAAAGTACACCAATCAAGATATAGGAAACGACCTTAAATGGACGTTTTAAGATAAGATTTCATTCGATGCCATATCAAAATATCAGAGTTCATACATTAGGTCCCATATGTTTTAAAAGTCATAAACATTTCCACATATGTTTTTAATTAAACAAAAGCTTCATATTACCAAAAGGTGACTTAAGTTTTTATAAATAAAAGTTGCATCGAATTTAAATAAACACAGAATCCATCTTCATTGATATCCATCACGGCTCCCATCCAAGCTTATACCTTAGGACCTGAAACTAAACATGCTAAAAGTCAACACAAAGGTTGAGTGAATTCATAGGCGTACTATCTTTTTAAAATATGGTAGGGCTGTTACCAAGGTCGAACCAAAACAGCCCCTTTATAATACTTATACATATCCATTTTGTTAACTTGTTTTATATACCTTTTAACTTAATAATTTATCACAAGTTTTCTAAGACTTATTATATAGTTGTCTTACATATAATAGAGTCCAAGATCCATATTGTGTCCATGAGTTCCAAAGTATCAAGTCCTTAACAAGGCTTAAAAACCTTAAACTTTCTTAAGTAACTTTAAATTACAAGTTTATACATATACATGTTTACACTTAACCAACATGTTACAATACTTATATATCCATTATTTCATGATATTATCAACCTCATAACATATGTAAAAATGTTCAAAACCATGATCACAAGTAGAAATATGTTTTACATGTTTAAAAGTATCCTAAATGGTGATATTGCTAAATAGAACATATAAACACATAAAATGATAACTGTAAAGACATAAAGGGTTTTAGATAACCTTATGGTGATGTAATATGATAACCAACACAATCCAAACCCTTGTTTAGATTGTAAACCCAAGCTTGCAAGATCTTGAAAACCCTAATTTCCAAGTAAACCCTAATTTTCCTTTTTCTTTGCTTAACTCTTGTAAAGGCTTAACCAAGCCTTAAATCTTTCTTGGTAGGTCTTAGATATGATGTAGGAATATGAGTAAGTGTTGTAAATAAAATTTTGTATGGATTTGGTGGTGGTTTGATGTTGGCCGTGGGTTTTAGAGAGACAAAGGGAGTATATGGTGAAGTTTTTCTTTGCAAATGAGAAGTGTGTGAGTTTACTTACTAGTGCAAGCCTTTTATAGTCCTAAGACTAGTCAAAGAAACACAATGAGAGAATTAAGGAGTCTTTGGTCAAGACTTGTGAAAGTCTTTAGGTTTTAATGACTTGGTTCCCTAAAATAGAAATCATCTCATGAAATTTAGGGAATGAATTGACTAGCTAATATCTTATTTGCAAAATGAAAGTATTACTTGCCTAGTATAAGTTGGTAACTTTAAACATATTGTATAATTTTGTAAAGTGTATGTATTGGTTTATTTATTTCATGGTAAATTCGGCTCAAGTGATGAATGTAGGTAAAGTTTTATAAAACTTTGAGCATTTGTTATAAACATAAGTATTTGTTGAAGCGTAGATTAATTTTGTTGGTTCCGGGTATGCTTAAACGTAATTTATCGCGAAACGTAAACAATTTACGTAACCAATAAAAAAATAAAATATAAAAAAGTTGATTATTACTTTCGTAAAAATAATATATTGCTCGCTTGACGAAAACTTTAATTCGTTTGGTGTCCGTTTACGCTAATTGATAATTTATAGCTTACGCGATTTAACTTAACTAATAAAATTAAAAGTAAACACGTACGAGAAAGAAAAAAATAATTAGTGAAATATATGACGTCGTAAATGACTTGAAAATACGGAATGTTACATTGTTTAAAAATGTAGTAAACTTCTTTGTTTTTCTAATTTTGTGTAGTCATCTTTTTTTCTTGCTATTTAAGCATCATACTTTCGAATTTTGACTTTTGTATGTATTTTGTTCACATGTAATGACTAATTTACTCTTCACGGTTAACAGGTTGGTTAAAAATGTAGAGGTAAAATGTTCACAAAATACACACAAAAGTTGAAATTTAAAAGTATAGCGATTAAATAGAAAAAAATAATAATAATAACTACACATAATTAACAAAAAAAAGTTTACTACATTTTAAAGCAATTTAACCCATTCTTTTTCTTTTCTCTATCCGGAAATATGAATTTATCAAAACATGAGGGTTATTATTATATACTTTATATATAGGGGAATTGAAACTACGTCGTTTCACCCCCTGTGCTACAGTACCATTTTTGTTGGGCTCCCACTTTGGCCCGGCCCAATTGGTTTTTTTTAATTGTTGGCACAAAATAGGGGAAAATATATTACAAAAGTACCGACTTATTCAGATAAAAAAATAAACGCGGAAACATTTTCGATACTTAATAACTTTAAAATAATCAACAGGGTCACAAACGTACATCTTTAGATTGCATTAAGCGGTGTCATTTTACGCCACTAAAAACCATAAACCCAAATATATAACACATATTTACCCAAATCCCGTAAAATTATATTAAAAAAACCCATATAGCAAAAAAAACAAACCTTTAAACATGAGGTTAGGGATGGCAATGGGTCGGGGAATTTCGGGGATCATGTTTCCCATCCCCATCCCCAATCTCAATATCCATCCCCATCCCCG
>BQNB010095687.1:0-25808 GCA_026074375.1 Tanacetum coccineum
AATTAGACGCATCCGCATAAAGCAAGCAATTGTTGATTATAGTCTATCTTAGGAGATTAGTAATGGTGCTCTTACTAAATGGCTCTTTATATACTCAAAACCTTACCAATGGAATAAGAACGTACTCGTTGATACCAAGGTCACCTTATGGCTCAACTAAGCTCACTAAACTAAAGGTAAGGATAGGTCAATATTTTTGATCCTACGATTCTAGATATATAAATTGCAATATGAAGAGGTATCTTGGACTCTTAGCCTACGCCCAAACAACACCGAAGTTACAATGCATTAAATACGTAGGACTAGACCCAGTTAAATGATAGGTCGTGTACTTATAAGAACTATCTAATACCTAGTTAAGCTATAGGCGATATCCTAAGATACGGATTAAACGCATATTAAAGCATATAAACTAGTATCGTGCGATAAACATAATCAACAATCAATGATAAATTAAGCAATCGATATAAACAAACCAAACATTAAATCTTCATAAACAAGGCTGATACCTAAAGGTATCAACCGATAGTCATTGTAAAAATACACACGGTTTCATATATGAACGATTAAAGAAAAGAAACCTTAACCGAACGTGTATTGGGTT
Organism: Tanacetum coccineum; assembly: GCA_026074375.1. Classification (NCBI taxonomy): domain Eukaryota; kingdom Viridiplantae; phylum Streptophyta; class Magnoliopsida; order Asterales; family Asteraceae; genus Tanacetum; species Tanacetum coccineum. Next base: position 605 of record BQNB010095687.1, read on the forward strand.
GCGCGAAGATTACAAGAGTTTTCCTATAATCTAGAGGCTCTTTTCTGACCGTCTATGCTCCTTTATTTGTCTCTTGGTTGACTTGATGGTTTAGGGATTCACTTGCATACCTAAAACTGAGTTTAGGGTCTTCTATTTATAGCGTCTAGAAAAAGGTCGATACGCCGTATCAAGCGATGTGGGATACGGCGTATTGGGGATTTCTTAGAGTAAGGAACACGGTTGATATCTTCTAGAATCTTCGTGTACAATAAACCTTGGATACGGCGTATAGAGGTTCCTGGATATGGCGTATAGCTCTTTAATCCTCCGTGGTTATTTGTGAAGTGTAGGCACGGATACGCCGTATCTTCTTGTTGGATACGGCATATTGAGGTAAAATCAGTTGGTTCTTCTTCGTTGACCAAAGTATTATATACGGCGTATTATTGATGTGGATACGGCGTATTCTTCAAAGTCAGGCAATGGTCTTTTAATTCGTCAAAGTCTTGGATACGTCGTATAGGTCTAGAATAATACAGCGTATTTGTTGTCAGGTCAGTAGACTTTCTCGAACTCTTCGTTTATGCTCCAAAATGCATGACTTTTAGCATAACTTCACCAAGTACTCCATAATTACTGCAATTCTCAAATACAAATGATTAAGTAACAAATCTTTGCAATAATCATACAAAATGGGTAATATACATGGGATAAATGATGCTATAAAAGTGACGTTATTTGATGTCTTCAAATATCCCCCACTTGAATCCTACATGTCCTCAAGTAGCCTTTAGAAGTTTATAAAAATGTATCCCTAAAGATATTTTCCGTTAAGCATCTATTTGATCTATTACAAGTACACAACCAAACACCTCACGAATATAGGAAGATGAAAACACTCAAAGGTAAATATGACGAGTATTCTATCATAAGCTTGGCAAGGATATACATCTCCACCACTAGAGCTAAGGAGTAACTAGTTTATAAAGGTAAATATGGGTTTGTATGATAAGGCTTAGGGTTGATCATTCTACAATCTTTCACCAAAAGTACCACACATAGGAGCTATAAACCAGAGGATATCATTGCCTGTAAGGGAATAATAATACCCATTTTAATACAGGATGAAGGCGTGCGTGATGATTCTGTCAAACATATAGATACGCTTATTGTAGGGCAGTGAATGTTCTTGTTAATGTTATGCCTTTTGGAGATGCTAGTACAGGAATAATAAAGGTATTTAGTGATGTTAGTGCTGTAAATTAGATTTGAGATGTGGCTCCTAATTAGGTACAACCTGATGTTGAAACACCGTCTCCTTTTGCTATTCGTCTTATGGAAAGTGATGCAAACAGTGGTAGTTGTGAAGTTGATGTATCAGCAGGTATTCCTTAGCAAAAGGAGGGTTCTTTTGCTAGTCTTTTACGTCCTAAAGTTGTAATAAACAAGCTGAATTTCTGTACTTTTGTTACTGATGAGAAAGTGGAAAGTTCTGATTGTGTGCTTCCAAAGGCTGCAGCTAATAAGATTAAGAGGAGATATGAAAACTCCCTTGTGGGTTTTTTTGTTGGTAAGGACCCATCTTTCCCGGTAGTCCAAAATTATGTGACGAACACTTGGAGTAAATTTGGGTTTGAAAAGATAACGAGGAATGATGATGGTGTTTACTAATTTAAATTTGCCTCTAAATTAGGTATGGAGCAAGTGTTAGAAAATGGCCCGTGGATGATTCGTAAGTCGCCTATTATACTTAATAAATGGTCATCTAGTGTGTCGCTAAAAAAGGCGAAGTTACTAAAGTCCTTGTTTGGGTAAAATTGTACAATGTGCCTATTCTTGCTTACTCGGAAGATGGATTAAGCTTGATTGCTACTCAAATTGGTAAACCAATTATGTTGGATGCGTTCAATAGCTCTATATGTGTTGAATCATGAGGTAGAATCAGTTTTACTCGAGCGCTTATTGAAATCAGTTCGGATTCTACTCTAAAGGATGAAGTTATTATGGCTATTCTGGAAGAGGAGGGTGACGGGATAATTAAGGGATGTGTTAGAGTTGTATACATGGAAGCCACCGCACTGTGTAGAATGTAAATGTTTTGGTCATGGTCCTAACTCATGCCCTAAACGTGTTAAAGAGGATAGGTATGTTGCTGCTAATAAACCAAGTAATACAGAGAATAACGACGAGGGTTTTGTAGAAGTTAAAAGCCAAAAGAATAAAGGGAAGGATGCTTCTCGCTCTATTGGAGGTATTAGGCTGAATAAGTCTAAATCAAACTTCTAATGGGCAGGTAAAGCAGGTAAGGGATCTAAAAGGAGGCGTTAAGTAGTGTCTACGGGTCGGGTACTACAAAGGAAAGGAATAACAAAGTGTCCTCCCTAACTCGTGCTATATCAGATTGGACCACATCCAATACCTTTGACGCTTTAAACATGGTTGAGGAGGATGTGCAGGATCCTAGTGTGCAAAATTGTTCAAAATTGGATGGTGAAAAGTGTCAAGAGGAAGATAGCTTGTGGTCGATCTGGGAAATCGTAGGCTTTTTGTGATAATTATGATATTCTTTAAATAGTCATACCAGGAAGTAATTGACTTCATTTATTTGGTTGTCATGAGAAGGGTTGTCTTTCTCATGTAGTGTTTCGGTTAGTAGCCCCCTTGTGTGTTTGTGAGTGCCCATGTAACGGGCTCGGTTGTAGGACTTCACCTACACCTTTTGTACTTAATCATTTTTTGGCGTTATACAATTTACCGGGGAAACCCTTTACCAAAAAAACGCGTGTTAGTCTCGCCCCAGGTGTGACCCTAGGACCAAACTCCGACGTAAGAATAAGAGGATGGTCTAATACAGATGGAATAGTATTGTCAGAGATGGTGTTGTTAGAGGAAAAACATAGTAAATAGTGAGATGGCTCTAGGTATTTATACTACCCAGAGCTGTACCTAACTGCATGTTGCTTGGATCGTTGACCTGACGGGCATTGATACATGGTGCGACCTGTAAGGGGACCATCAACTCAGTGTGTCAGGTGCAGACTTGGTCTAATAGGTTGAGACAACCGCAACTAGCGCGTTTCCTCGTGTCGTCTTTCTGGTATGTTACAGTTGCTTTCTAAGGGTGTCGTTAATGTTTCTCACGGCCATGAATTCCGGGTGTATTGTGATGTCCGGCGCATACAACGAACATGTCCCCCTGTGTTGTGTATCGATGTACTGATGACATAATACTAATAATAAAAAAATTAAAAAAAATTAGCTTCATACGATCTGTGCATTATCCGGAGTGCTTTCGTATAGCCGCTGGTGTGCGTCGTGAGGCTTTAAATTGCTATCTAGGCTTCTATTGGGCTTGCACAGTTGTTGGACCATGGGCTTTTTGAGATGTTTCGTTGACACGTGCAACTATGCCCTAGAGGTAAACGGTTGAGATCGCATTGTCGTACAACATGTCTTTTCGCATCCCGAGGTGGGTCTTACCCTATATATATATATACCCCCTCATTGTTCTTACTACGCACATACATTCGATCTGACTTGCCAATTCTGCCCTTCTATTCTCTTTTGTTATCATCAAGGTGCGTATCCTTCTATGTTCTTGTTCATTCCTTTTTTATTCCTCTTTTTGGAGGTATGTCTGGTAGTGAGCCCGATGAAATGGCTTTGGAAAGCTCAAGAGCCATGGTCCTTCCAAAGTTTGATATGCACATCTATACCTCTGAGCTTACCTTATCGGACATTGAAACGGTGTTCGAGGAGTATTGTATTCTCTGGATTTGCTTCACCCCCCCCGTCTCCTACATTCGATATGACGAGAACAAATGTTGGCTGTCGGAGGAATATCTGAATATATTTTGAGCAGCTTGAGCAGGGGGGTTGAGATCCCATTTTCTTCCTTCTTCCTTGATATGATTTAGTCATTTTAGGGTACATGTGTAAACACCCACAAAATCGGATCTGGCAGCGGAAAGGTTTAATTGGGTGCTTCTTCATGGTCACAATCGTACAAGTACAGAAAACGAACTCAAAATGAGCAGTTTTAGAACTAAATTTCAATATGTTCACATTGATACTTTTAAAACATTCAGAGTTTGCTAACATGTCCAATAGTTTTTATAAAATAACAACAAGTGTTAGACATTAATAATGTTAGATAAAGTTTCATCGATGTAAAATAAGAAAAAAACAGGTCCCAGACACTTATAATAAAACACATGTTCAAAATATTTTAAGTTTTGTCGTGTGAATAAAATGTAAAGTCTCTAAAGTACATATCACGCGGCTTTTCTCCAAGGCAATATACTGAAATACTGAGATAAAGCATGCTAAAAGTCAAACAAAATTTGATTGAGTGAATTCATAGGTTTTAATCATTAAAATATGATTATGTAGTAATCGTTCCCTGAAGTAATGTTATGTAAACAAACAGTTTAGTGGTCCACAAGATTTGTCGTGTAGACAAGAGAACAAATTACCAAGTTTAGAAGAAAATGTGTATTATTGCACTAAGCTATGGACTCCAAACCTAAAGATTCTGCCCTTATGTATATTAGAATGCATGCCAAAACATTCTAGAATTTTCAACATGTTAAATGCACACTTGATCAAACTTGTGACCTAACAATAGGTGGGGATTGTCGAGTCCCCGATTGATCTACCCAAACATTTAGGCCGCTTTACTACAATAGTAATTTAACGGTTCATGATTAGAAAAGGGACTTAATTGGCATTGAGGTAATTGTGCTATGAATATTAAAGCAACAGTCTTAGGATGCATATAATGTTTGAAGTACTTGTCCAAAGGTTAAAAATGTATGTAATCTCACCGTAGAATTTATAAAACAAGTATATGTTGAAAAAAGGGGGCTATGAACTCGCCTTAGGTAGTAGTAGATCTGATATGACGGTTTAACTATGAGCAGACACAATGACTGTTTACGCCTTAACCACGACAAACAGTAAAGAATCATTTGATCAACAAAATGAACGTAGAGAGTCCTTCGTTTTATGAGATTATGAACAGGAGGACTATAGAGAGTCATCCATAAAGTTAATCAAGGTAAATGTGAAAATTAATATCAATAGCTGAAAGAGGCATTTATCTTAAAGAAACAATATATCAAGGATGCTAAACAAGATATGTGAATTAATTATACAAGCAACTAGTTTTTAAAGAGAGTTAAAAAGAACCAAATGGCTAAAATAGGCACATATTAAGGGAATGGTTCATCAAGGTTGTTACAATGGGATATGAGAACTTAATTGTACAAATAATTAATCATTGAAGGAAGTGGGTATATCTATACCACAAGGCAAACAATACATTGAGAGTTTTCAAAGAATGCTTTAAATAAAAAGGTCATCATTAACTATGATGGTCAAGATTATCTCTCCGGAGTGGGGAATGCTAGTTGTGTCGTTCCCAATGATATCCTAGTCAGGAGACGTGACTTTCATTATCGTGGTTTGTCTCAAGGGTCTTTATGCGCGATTCATTCTCGGCATCTCAGATTTTGTTCCGTTTTAAGCGAAAGAGCACGTCATCCACACGTTGGGCTATGTGTCGCTTGGTAGCTGTCGACTTAGTAGTTGTCTCTTGGCGGCAGGATTATCTAAAAATCACAAAAAGTAAGAAGAATGTCACGTTAATGAGTCGTGTTCCAAGAGTAGGTGGTCCAATGCGCCACATACGAGGTGACAAGTTAATTGTCATATTCCAATTAGCCAGCATATTTCTATGTAGTGGGTTACGTGACGAAGACGTAATGTGTATCAGAACTTTGTGACGAGTTCTCAAATTCGTAGTTAAATAGTAAAATAATCAGTTTTACAAACTATGTCGAGTTTCAATATTATTAAAAGTGGTATTACGAGAAGTTTTAGAGACCATTGTATCGCTAACAATGTCTTGAAAGGTTTTAGAGATCATCGTATCACTCATAACATCTTGAAAATAAATGAGACAATGGTGTTACTCACCATGTCTTAAAAGAAGAGTTCTAGTATTTATATAAACAACATTTATATATATTATTTTTATATAAATAAGTAGCGATACTCTTGAAGATAGGCGTAAGAGATAAAAAAAGAAAGTCAAGTATTATATAATCATTATCCATATAATACTGATAGTAATGCTCGAGAGAGTAAATATAAGCAGCCAGGAAGTACGCATGCACAGATATCGGATAAAACAAGATTAGAGACTCTAAATTTTAAAAAGTAGTCGTAGTCTAGGTTTTGAAAACCGCCCAGTTCTCTATGAACCTGGATCTGATACCACTCTGTCACACCCCCAAAGTCGGACTGCAGCAGAACGGTAACATTGGGGCGCGACGTCATAGCACAAGGTACAAGTCACAGAAAACGACCTCAAAAGGAGACGTTTTAAAATAAATTTCAAAATCTTTCACATTTGATACATTAAAAACATCAGAGTTTGCAAACAGGCCCCAAAAGTTTCAAAATAACACAAGTGTTTAGACATGACAAAATGTTTAGATAAAATTTTCATCGAATTTAATAATAGAAATTCTTTACAACACAGTATTTTCAAAAGAAATTTTTATCAATGTATAAAATGAAGTGTCTCCTAAACACATATCCGTGTGGCTTCCTTCCGAGCAAAATACTTGAAAACCTAAGATAAAACATGCTAAAAAGTCAACAAAATTGTTGAGTGAATTCATAGGTTTTAATCATAATACTATGATTAAGTAAATAAAGTAATGTTATTGTAATCAAACAGTTTAGTGGACCACAAGATTTAAGTAATAGTAGACTACGAAACGAATTTAGTAGTCCAAAACATGTATTATTGCACTAAGCTCATGACCCCGAAACCTTAACTAGTTTTGTGTCCCAGGGAAAATATAGGATGCTTGCCAACAACCTAACTGTCCTCACAATGTTAAATGCATCATGGTCAACTTGTGACCAGAAATTCCAGGCGGGGATTGTCAGTCACAATAGATCTATCCATAACACTCGCACTTGCTACATTAGCAATTAACGGTTCATGATTGATAGGGACTTAAATGGCAAATGCGGTAACTTAGGCAATAATATTCAGGCAATAATCTGGATAGCATACAGTTTGAAAAACACTTGTGTCCAAAGCAAAACAAATAATGTGTTCAAAACTCACGGTTTTCATTCATATATAGGTATTCAATGGTCTCAAATCATGTAGTAAGCAAATCAAGCTTTAGTAAGTTTATAAGTAATCAACCATGTATTAAAAGTCATGTAGTAAGCAAGTAAAAGCTTTAGTAAAAATAGTCATGTAACGGTTAAGTAGTAGAAATCAATAAGTTTGCTTGGTAAAACAAGCATGTATTCTCACCCCGAAAACAGTTTATGAAATCCATTAAAAGAGAAAAAGTAGGGCTATGAACTCACTGAAAGCAAGATGGGATCAGAAAGCAAGTGGGTCGACGGTCATATGGAAACCTCTAAGTACCAACTAAAAGATGTGGCGCGACTTATAATGATAAAATATAAACCAATACGTAAAAATAATATAAGTGTTCATGAGGTGTGTGTCCAAAATAAGTATGCCATTGCACTCGGATTTCAAAGTAATTTTATCCAAAACTCATCGACTAACTTGAACTTATATGTATCAAGACATGTGTTTAGTTTTACCCCTTAACTCATATTTTATCAAAGTTAATCTATACGCTTTAAATTTCAAGTCAACACATAAATTTCCAAATTCTGGAATTGACCCAACTTCCCGGACATCTAGCTTCTAATCCGTAAGTGATAAAAATACAAGGCTTTCACCTCCTGAAATCATTTTGAGTCTATTTTTTCAAAAATACAGGCCTCATATTATCAAGTGTCTCAAAACCATGTGAAAGGACCATTTTCCCCTAGTCACCCAAAACAGTTTATTTCCATATTTTTAACTCTCCACGGAAACAGACATAATTCTCAATCTGTGATAGCTATTAATGTGAGGCAACTTGGAGGAGTTAGGTCTATGAGTCCTTTACATAAGTCAACTTTTTAATCCAACAAGTTAGTGTAAAAATATGTACTTATACTCGTTTTCCTAACAGCGGTCCAGATTTGCCTATTTTTAGTAAATCAACCATATCTCACTCATCCGGAGGAGATACGTCTCTATCCCATTCATCACATGTATCATAAACCCTTATATACCTCCTTATTGGTTTGTCCAGGAGTTCACAAGCCAAAAATAATTCGTAATATGTCCAACCAACTGCTAACCTAAAACAGTCCCAAATCCACTTTACTAAAACCTAATCTAACAAGTTTTTATCTCATTAAAAATTTACACAATTCCATACCATTTTAATCAACACTATTATATATATCAAAATACATATTTTACAGAAAACAAACATCAAATATGAACTCATTACAATAGAGAAAAATAAAGAGACAAAATAGAAGCTTACAAATACAAAAGTGTCTAGTAAAATCAACACCACTTTTACTCCTTATTCCTCCAAGTTTTTGAATCAACAAAACCAATAAATAACCCAACAAGATCAATGATCTCAGCCCTCACTCATTATTTTACCCAAATTAAAATCAACCCGATAACCTTTATAAATAAGATTTTGCAAAAACTTCCAACAACAACCAAAACTAAACCAACAAAACCCAACACAAAACCACCAATTCTAACTACATCAAAACCATTTCTTCATGCATAAACCCCTTCAAAATCCCCAACAAATCAGCCTCTAAACTTGAATAAATGATGATCTTGAAGGTGTTTAACTAGAGAACCATAACTAGTATTAGATAAATTTTAACTTGTTATAATTTAACTAAAAAAATGATATGTAAGAGTGGTGGAGTATGGATCGGCTCACAAGAAGAGCATAAAGAGAAATGAGTTATTTGTTTGTTATAGAAATGAGAATGAGTTGAGTGAATTATGGTTAGACTAGAATTCATAACATTCACTAGTTAGTGACACCTAAGAGGCTTAATCACCACATAGAAATTTTTTCCATGTGATGGGCGTTTTTAATAAAGGAGAAATGAGGTTTTGGTAAATTTTTGTATAAATTTTGAATAAGTGGGTAGTTTTGAGACCAACAGGTAATACCAAATTTTTTTTTGAGAGTTAAGGCAGAACCACGAAGTGAAAACGGTTAGAATAAAAACAGTTTTACATCATTCGGGATATTTTTCCAAAATAATAAATTACGTAGAGCGCGTAGACTAATATTTAGTCTAAATCCGGGTTCACTTTTAATAAATATTTTATTAAAAACGCGAGACAACCTATTCGGTTAATCGAAAAATAATTTTTACTCCAAAGCAAATTAAATAAATAATGTATGGATTAAAAATAGAAATTGGAATTTATGGGGTATATAATGGGAATATTTAACTACATGGGACACGTAGACGAATAAAAATCCTAATTACGGCTCAAGTTTAGCTAGAAACGCAAAATTCACTAAATCGAGTAAAAGTAAAAGTAAAAATTTACTTAAGGTTAAATATAGAATTAAAATATGAATATATTAATTACCCGAATTTTACGAAACCTCACACTTTAGGCTTTTAGCAAAAACACTTATCAGCTAATTATCATGTGAAGCCGTGAAGTCTGCATTCTCTAATTGGGATTATTGTATTCAACTGTGGCCGTGGACTATTGATCATACCATAATTCATAGCAAAAATGTAACATAATATTTGGGCATCATATGAAGCTGAACCTTCATATCTTAGATGCCTCAATTAAAGCGAATTATGTTTTTAGTCTTTCTGAACCTTATGTTCTGTTTTAGAGTTCTGCAGAAATCAATAGGGATCAATAGATCAGTTAGGAGTTAGGACTATTGCTTATACAAATGCTCATAGAACAAAACATTATCTTTTAAAGTTAACACACTTTGGGAGTATAGGCCAATTGACAATTTAAGAAGTAGTTCGTTACATGTAGGAAGGGGTGGAGATTCAATTTAACGTGTATCTATTATGACTAAGTTATAGTTTTGTCAAATTTGAAGCTTCTGGTATTTATTGAATATGCAGTTTCATATTTGACATTTTTTACATCACTAATGTTTAGCCCAAAACAAAATAGATAAAAGCTCCAATCGTGTAACGTATCTGTTACATACAAATTCCCCGCAAACCGATCTCAATTCAAAATGGACCATTAGTTGTACAACACATCTGACTTTATCGTTGATGTTGATAATACTGATGAACTGAAGGCAAAGATTCTCATCATGGAGGTGATTCATGGTAACGACATGGTTATTTTTTGTGCTTATTTAGGCTAAAATAAGGAATAAAGGGGTTTATCCAAATGCTTAAAACTGATTATCTGCTTAAAAATGAGGAGAAGCACTTTTATAAGCAATCTGAAACACCCTCTTATCTACATAAATAACGCTTAAAGTTATGTAGGTACTTATTTTGATGATGGCATGTAACGTGTGGCTGATAAGTATAAACTTGCGAGACTGTGGATTTTTGTTGTTTACGTTTAGTTGTTGTTCATACTTAAGGGTGTAAGCACATCTAAACCATTTTGTTGATGCTAGATATTTGACTTAGACCATTTTGTAAGCACATAACTGTTTTTCCAAAAAGCAAGGCCAAACACACCATTGATTATCATCAAGAGTGCTTAATCCGTTTTATGTTTTGAGAATAAATATTAAGGTCTCTTCTAGGATTAAAAAACTTTTACTTTTCCTTCCTATTGTTGTGCAGGCACATCCGAACCTCAACAAGACAAAAACAAAGCTTATATGTTGTATACTTTACTAAAAGAAGTTGTCTATGGAAGTATGTGTGCACGAGGCACAAAACGAGTTTCTTCCTTTAGGTGTAGTGGTTCAAGTCCCTTTCTTTGAACAAGCTCGAGCAGCCATGGCTAGGGCAGTTGACCGACCTGTGCAACAACATTAAATAATTGACTTTTTGTGTTTATAAACAACAAATTAAAGAAACTATGGGTCCAATCATCACTAGAAGCACAACCTTCAAATTGTCCAAGGTACCAACTTTTTAAATGTTATTTTATCTTAGTTTTTTTCATGGTGGTGCTACTGTAGTAGTAGGTCTATTGTTGTTATTATGGATGACAGATTTTGCATCTTCAATGGTTGTCTACATAACACGTGACACCTACGCCAAATTTATGGGCTATAGAAACAAAAAAATAAAACCATGGTTGTTGTGGAAGCCTAGAAAGTGTTGAGGGTTCGCCCTATGCTGCTGATCAAGTCATCAAAGTACTTGATGGGAAGTTTTCTTTTGTGGCTATCATAACAATTGTTTGTGCTTTTTAAGTGCCACTGCCAATGTAACATGCAAATGTGCATCTTATTCAAAATTTAGTTGTTGAATTAATTTTATATCACATAACTCACTCTTCATTGATATACGGTTTCAGGTCATTGCAAGATACGCGGACTGGAAATAGTGGTATGCAACTCCATCTCGGTAAACAATGATAAGGATCCTAAATTTGGGACAGGCCTCCCGTGTCATGTGCACTCAAAGTTGCACTAATGTAATGAATATTGTTTTAGTATCACATATTCTTATAAAATTGACTTGATATTTTCGGTTCAAGTGTGATTATGGTGGCTACAGATGGTAACAGAGACTAAAAGATTGTGACGGCTACCTCGAAAAATATTATAACAAGGTACGTATGTGATAAGGATAATACAATCATCACTAGAAGCACAACCTTCAAATTATTCAAGGTACCAACTTTTTTAACGTCTTTTTATGTTATTTTATCTTAGTTTTTTTCATGGTGGTGCTACTGTAGTAGGTCTATTGTTGTTATTATGGATGACAGATTTTGCATCTTTAATGGTTATCTATACATAACACGTGCCACCTACACCAAAGTTATGAGATTTTGAAACAAGAAAATAGAGCCATGGTTGTTGTGGAAGCCTAGAAAATGTTGAGGGGTCGTCCTTTGTTGCTGATCAAGTTAGCAAAGTGCTTGATGGGAAGTTTTCTTTTGTTGCTAACATTAAACTCGGCCAATTTTGATGGGGTGCTCACTTTGGCTATTCTGATGTTTTATTATGTCACATGGTTGAGTTTCAAGTACTAAGAAGCCTTTGAGTATCAAATGTAATTTCTTCATTTTTATATTGTTTTTAGGTGGTTCTAATGGTCATATATTCAGTTATATGGGATCATTAGGTAGTTTTCTTATAGGGTTAATTCTATATATATCCAATTCAAACCTTAAAATACCTTATTTACCCAATAAAAGTTTATAATGTCATATATACCCAACTTAAACATGATATTTGTCATATTTACCCATTTGATTATAAAATCAATTTAAAATGAATTCCCTTTAGTTAAATTCCCATTATACCCATAAATCATAAATTTTGCTTGGTGTATTCGTTTCTACTTCTGCTCCAAGATGTTTATTACTTAGTTGATTTTGTATAATGTCAAAATTATTTGCATCAAATGCAAATCGTGTTATCAAAGTAATGGAAAGCTAGTTCCTAATGTCAATCTCACAGTGGGTATACATGAGGATGAAACTTTCATGTGCCTTTTACATTTGTATCAATTTCCTGTGAAATCCCTTTTCCATTTCATTTAATAGGCAAAAGTATTAAGCATTTTTAGTTTTCCAGTTACCATATCTAATTGTATCATATTGTAGCATCACAACAAAAGGAATCATTAAATCATTATATGTAAGTTCTGGAATTCGCGAATAAGTAGTGATAATTTTTAGTTATAAGTCCTTTAATCAATAAATCATTACTGTATCACGTTGTGTTAAACAATTGAGAATCATACTTTGTAACACCCCACCCGAGAATGGGTCAAATGTCACACTTATGGCATCAAAACAAATACAAGCGGAAGACTTTATTTGCAAAATGGTTTAACGAGTTCCCCAAAAAAACTAAGAAAATAAATAGTTAAGTACATAATGACTTCCAAGCTAAAATAAATCCAACAACAAAGTCTAAACGAAAGACAAATCCAACTTCAAGGTCAAGAAATATGGGCATCAAGTCATCCACTAAAAGCTCTTAAGCACTCTTCACTCATTACCCAGCTTCCCTTTATTACTTGTCGCGGAGAAAAGAAATGCGGCTGAGCTAAAGCTCAGTGAACAGATATAAACAAAACGGATAGATCAAATATACATAAGCGAAATGGAATCACCATAACCTGGGTAGCAAGATTTCATATATCATAAGAGCTAAACGAAACAGATAGTCAAACAAAACATATAAAAATGCCCACCGAGCTCGAAACAAATGTCTAAAGCATGCCACATGCTTAGACCCTACAATCAAAAGCATATCATATCGTATCAAATTGTACATGTGAGTTGCAGCTCCAGATGTACCCTACAAATGTGCAATGAGGTGTTGGCACCACACTAAGCCATGCACCAAATCATCCAAATCCTACTCATAATAGCCTAGGATGCATCTATACGCCCCCTACAAATCAAATCAAATCATATATGGCCAAGTGCATAAAGAGCACACGCAAAAATAGGGACGTCGTGGACTGATCACACCGCCACAGATAGTGTCACGTCATTGGTGCCATAGTGACGCGACATGGTACCTCCATGGCTAGTTAATAGCTCGGGCATCGGAACAAATCAAAGGGCTCATATAACATATCGAAGCAAAACATATAATGTCCAAAGAAGGTCATGATCAAACATACGAATAAACTCATATCATGGCAGTGTCAGATGAAGCATATATCAAACGAATTCAAAAGGGTTCAACGAAGTTATCGAATAGGATAGCAAACGAATAACGAATCATAGGATGGGAAACATAAATAGGGATTTCATAGGTGCAAATAGATACGGATCAAATTTCATAAGAAACCTTAAGAGAAAGGATAGAATATCTGTACCTTAAAAGCAATTCAACGCGTAACCGAAAATAGTACAACATACTCCTCCGCCAGATAATTTACATGAATTAGGGAACCATGTATTACATAGTTATACATAACTGATTACTTTGTCACATAATACGTATAGTATTTTATTATTTAATTGTTGAATCAGTGGTATTCTTATACATAAATATGATAAGTTTATCAAAGAACTTTCAAAGATATAGTTATCCGTCACCCTACTGATTAAACTATACTAGACTATTAGATTCTTTTACATACAAAAATAATACATATGATCTGCTATAAGGTTGTTAAGATATTAAGAAGTAACTTATAAGATATTAAGAAGCTTGTTATTTTCAAAAGCAAGATATAATACCTATATTTGTGCCAAAAGAATAATAAAATAGAAACACTAGATGTTATTTTCTCATTTTATTATCAAAGCAAGTTCTTATTTTATTTTATTTTTTTGTATGAAAGAATAAATATTTCTTTCTATGAATTAAGTATGTAAAATACATAGATTATATAAAGGATCAAAATGTTTTCAAAAATACTTCATGCAGTGTCTTCTTCATGCCATATTAATTCCTAGCCTTTTCATGAACTATTTTCAGAATCTGTTTACTCCATTATAGATACAAGAATTCAGGTTTGATCTTTACGTTACCTATACATATTCATGTGATCATATACGTATATGTTTCATGAAAATTTCTATGTTTTAAACTTACAACCGATCGACTCATTACTTATCTAGTTCAACATTCTACTATGATGTATAGTATATTAAATAACAAGATTTGGCAAAATTATATTTACAGGTATAGTAGCGTATGGGATTTATGGTTTTAGATTACCTCCTGACAAACGATATATAGGTCGAAATCGAAAACATGAAGACGAACACGAACATACACAAGTCGAACACGAGTACCAAGCTTCAACGAGGTAAGATCAAACTCAAAACCGAGATGTACACGAACATTTGTACGTACAAATAAAGAACCAAAACCTTAACCTACACATGAACCAACACTGGGCCACCTAAACACGAACCGCGACCCAAACTAGGACAACCAAAGCACAACTTCTGGGCACGAACATAAACACCAAATCACGATTACAACCTAAACTAGTTGGGTTATGTTAGCCTCAATCTTTATATTTTTGCAGAAAGAAATTCGATTGGAAACTGCTTAGGTTTTGCTTAGTGATTTTATGAGATTCTGAAAAGGGTTGACGTGATATAGGAGCGTTTGTTAACCGACCTTGTCGATAAAAATGGGATTGGAAGGAGGGTGGAGGATCGAGCATTCAGGTAAGTAAGTAAACTCAAAGACTTGTTTTCTATATAAACTTTCAATATCATATTTTCACTTTTTTTACTTTAATTTAAACGCATGTCATATATATAATTTGGAATAATTAAGGACCTGTATATTTTATTTTACTCATAATAATAACTAATAGTTTTATTATTTTTAGTTCTTATTAATAATGTATATATTAAAAAGTTGAGGGTGTTATAATTTTTCCCCTCTAAAAAAATTTCGGCCTCAAAATTAAAGTCCGATCATAAACATAAACATACTAAATCACAAAAAGAAATGTAGATAGTCTGCCCGCATCATTCTCTGTTTTTCCAAGTAGCCTCACGCTCGTAATGATTTTTCCAAATAACTTTAACAAAATGAATGATTTCTTTCCCATGACTCGCTCATAACGATCCAAAATAGCCTTAGGCTCCTCAACAAAAGACATATCTTCCTAAATCTTATCTAACGGATATTGAACAACATGTAACGGATGATAGTTGTAACCTCCCAAAAGAGAAACATGGTACACATTTTGAACATGAGATAATTGCGGAGGTAATTCTAAACGATACGAAACTTCACCAACTCGATCTAAGATTTCAAACGAACCAATGAATCGTGGACTTAATTTCCCTTTCAAACCAAAACGTCGAACACCCCTATACGAAGATGCCTTAAGAAACACATGAGCACCAGGTTTAAATTCCAAGACTCTTCGATGAAGATCGCATAGCTCTTTTATCTTGACCGAGCTACCTTAAGCTATGCTTTAGCAATGCCAACTCTTTCATTCGTCACCTTAACCAATTTCGGACCTTCTATAACCCACTCTTTAACTTCTTTACAACAAATAGGTGCTCTACACTTTTGCCCATACAAAAATTCGAATGGAGCCACTTTTGATACTTGCACGCAAACTATTATTGTAAACAAACTCAATTAGACACTAATACTCGTTCCAAATTTCCCATCCACTCCAAAGGGCATGATCTCAACATATCTTTGAGAGTCTGAATAGTGCATTTAGTTTGTCCATCAGTTTGAGGGTAAAAAACGGTACTAAACTTAAGTCTCGTTCCCTAATTATTTTGCTAACCTTTCTGAAACGTAAAGTGAAGCGCGGATCCTTATCAGACACGGTTGATGCAGGTGTGCCATGTAACCGAATAATCCCTTGTTGAAATATCTCTACCAACTTGCTAACTAAGTACCTTTGCTGAATAGGCAAAAAGTAAGCCGACTTAGTCAACCGATCAACCATAACAAATTGCATAATTCTTCTTAAAGGTGCAAGGCGACCCCTTAACAAAACCCATTAAGTTTGATCATATTTCCAAGTTAAAATATCTAGAGGTTGAAGAAGACCACTTGCACGTTGATGTCTAAGTTAAGCTTGTTGTTACGTTAAGCACTTCGCCACAAGTCTAGCCACATCATGTTTCTTACCATTCCACCAGAAATTCTACTTCAAGTCTCTATACATCTTAGTAGATCCAGGATGAATAGAAAAGGGACAATTGTTTGCCTTAGTCAAAGCGTCTTCTCAAAGGGAGTAATCGTCAGGAACATATAATCTATTACCATACCATATAACACCATTATCGTCCACCCGAAATTCTGCTTGTTTAACCTCTTTCAAATTTTCTAACACATACCATAATTCACAATCTTCCTTCTGAGCTTCCTTGATCCATAATATAAGGTTAGGTTCAATCTTAAGGTTAGCTATATAACCTTTAGAACCACGAATAACTAACTCGACTTCTATGAACTCTAAATCTTTGATTATCTCAGGTTGAATTTTGAGACAATCCATAATTCTAGAATTCTTTCTACTAAGTGCGTCCGCTACCACATTAGCCTTGTCAGGGTGATACTGAATATTTGCATCATAATCCTTAAGAAGTTCCAACCAACGCCTTTGCCTCATATTTAACTCCTTTTAAGTAAAAATATATTTAAGGCTTTTGTGATCGGTGAAGATGTCACAAGTTTTCTCATATAAATAATGTCTCTAAATCCTAAGAGCAAAAACGACTGCTGCCAACTCCAAGTCATGTGTCGAATAATTCACCCCATATGGTTTCAGTTGCCTAGATGCATAAGCGATAACCTTACCATGTTGCATAAGAACACAACCAAGACCTTTCTTCGACACATCACTATAAATTTGGTATCCACCTATATTCCAGAAGGAAAAGTAAGTACGGGAGAAGAAACTAATCTCCTTTTCAGCTCTTCAAAACTCTTCTGTCGCTCCTCATTCCAGACAAACTATTCTCCTTTTCGCATAAGTTTCATCAAAGGTAAAGCAAGAAGTGAAAACCCTTCCACAAATCTTTGATAATAACCTACAAGCCCCAAAAAGCTTCTAACCTCGGTCTCTGCCATTTAGTGATAGCCTCAACCTTAGCAGGATACATAGTAATATCGTCGGCTGATACAATGTGACCTAAGAACGCCACTTACCCTAACCAAAAGTCATACTTTGAGAATTTTGCATAAAGCTTCTTCCAACGTAAGGTTTCCAACACAATACGAAGATGATCCTCATGCTCCTCCCTCGTCTTCGAATATACCAAGATGTAATCAATGAACACTATGATAAATATGTCCAAGTACTCATGAAAGACACGATTAATCAAGTCTATAAAAATAGCCGGAGCATTACTTAATCCAAACGACATCACAAGAAGCTCATAATGACCATAACGAGAGCTGTTTTAGAAATGACTTGCTCCTTTACACGTAGCGGATGATAACCCGACCTCATATCAATCTTTGAGAAAAACTTTACACCCTGAAGTTGATCAAACAAATCATCGATTCACGATAGTGGATAACGGTTTCTAACTGTAATACGATTCAACTCCCTATAATCAATACACAACCTCATGCTACCATCTTTCTTCTTTACAAATAAAATTGGCGCGCCCCACGAAGATACACTCGGTTAAAATAAACCCACGTACAATAAATTCTTGAAGTTGATCTTTTAGTTCTTTCAATTCAACTAGACGGAGCTTTAGAAATAGGTAAAACATAATTCGAAACAACTAGGATTCTGTCTCATCAACCTTTGCTGTTTTAGAAACTTCCCGAGACGTCCTATGATCTCAATAGGTTTACATTATATGATGTAACTATTATCACGTTGGCCATGCGTCATAATACTTGCATCACATAAACATGTCTTTATTGCTATCATATTCTATCTCGAGTCATGACTAAAACAATCTATCAGCACCAGAAATCAACTCAACAGTTAATTCGACTTCACACATAGGTGGTAATCCCGGTAGTTCATCAAAAAAATTACTGGAAGACTTTTGAGGCGCGGCCCATCCAACAAAGTGTCTTTAATTGATGCCAGAAATCCTTCACAATCATGATAACTTCACTTTTGAGCTTTGAGAGCATAGATGATCTTAATAGGCTTACCAGGTCGAGAACCATAGGTAAATAAATTCAAGATTGTTCAGATTACCAAAGATGACACGTTTCGTATGACAATCGATAGTAGTTTAATGCTCAGTCAACCACTTCATGCCAAGAATAATATTGAAGTCACTCATTTCCAAAGGAAGCAAATTAGCAGAACAAATCTTATCATCAAAACATAACGAACAACTTCTATACTGGTAACTAATAACCACAGTATATCCCATAGGCATTGAAATAGATAAGGTGTGATCTAATAGTGTAGATGGAACTTTAAGATGTTTAGCAAATGTAAGAGGAACCACCAAATGCGTTGAACAAGTGCCAAATAAAACAAACACATAACGATCGTACATATAAGAGCTCCTATAACGAACAAAAGAGTTTCCAGAACGGACGAAGAGGCATCTAAACGATTGACAAACGAATCAGCAATTACAAATTAGAGATTAAGATCGAAATTCAAAAGAGAGCGATTAGATAGAAAATGAAACCTAAATGTCTACCCAATCCTCACAAGTCATAACCTAAGTTCTACAAGACGAACCTAGAGCTCTGATACCATAATTGTAACACCCCACCCGAGAATGGGTCTAATGTTACACTTATGGCATCAAAACAAATGCAAGTGGAAGACTTTATTTGTAAAATGGTTCAATGAGTTCCCCAAAAAAACTAAGAAAATAATTAGATAAGTACATAATGACTACCAAGCTAAAATAAATCCAACAAGAAAGTCTAAACGAAATACAAATCCAACTTCAAGGTCAAAAAATATGGGCATCAAGTCGTCCACTAAAAGCACTTAAGCACTCTTCACTCATGACCTAGCTTCCCTTTATTACCTGCCGCAGAGAAAAGAAATGCGGCTGAGCTAAAGCTCAGTGAACAGATATAAACAAAACAGATAGATCAAATATACATAATCGAAATGGAATCACCATAACCTGGGTAGCAAGATTTTATATATCATAAGAGCTGAACGAAATAGATAGTCAAACAAAACATATAGAAATGCCCACCGAGCTCGAAACAAATGTCTAAAGCATGCCACATGCTTAGACCCTACAATCAAAAGCATATCATATCGTATCAAATTGTACATGGGAGCTGCAGCTCCAGATGTACCCTACAAATGTGCAATGGGGTGTTGGCACCACATTAAGCCATGCACCAAATCATATCCAAATCCTACTCATAATAGCCTAGGATGCATCCATATTCCCCCTACAAATCAAATTAAATCATATATGGCCAAGTGCATAAAGAGCACATACAAAAATAGGGACGCCGTGGACTGATCACACCGCCACAGATAGTGTCACGTCATTGGTGCCATAATGACGCGGCTATGGTACCTCCATGGCTAGTTAATAGCTCGGGCATCAGAACAAATCAAAGGGCTCATATAATATATCAAAGCAAAACATATAATGTCCAAAAAAGGTCATGATCAAACATACGAATAAACTCATATCATGGCAGTGTCAGATGAAGCATATATCAAACGAATTCAAAAGGGTTCAACGAAGTTATCAAATAGGATAGCAAACGAATAACAAATCATAGGATGGGAAACATAAATAGGGATTTAATAGGTGCAAATAGATACGGATCAAATGTCATAAGAATCCTTAAGAGAAAGGATAGAATATCTGTACCTTAAAAGGAATTCAACGCGTAACCGAAAACAGTACAACATACTCCTCCGCCGGATAATTTACATGAATTAGGGAACCATGTATTACATAGTTATACATAACTGATTACTTTGTCACATAATACGTATAGTATTTTATTATTTAATTGTTGGATCAGTGGTATTCTTATACATAAATATGATATGTTTATCAAGGAACTTTCAAAGATATAGTTATCCGTCACTAGGGATGTAAACAAACTCAACGTTCAGTGAACATTTCATAAACCGGTTGGTAAAAAGTTCGTTTATGTTCGTTTATTTATTAAATGAACGAACACGAACATAATTTTTACGTTCGTTTATTTTATGAACGATACCATGAACAAAAGGCACGTTCGTTTCGTTTATTTTCGTGAACTCCGATTATGACGTTCATTAACGTATCGTATATGTTCATATTATTTGTTTATGTTCTATATCATATCTTTAAATTGTATACATTTAAAAATGATTTAATTTAAAACAAAAAACACTTATAAAATAAAACATTATGCAAATTTGGTAATAGATTTATGTTTTTTTCTCTAGGTACATTATGTTACGAATCGTTATGTTCGTTAAGGTTCTTTAGTTTATCTAATGAACGAACATAAACAACATTCACAACTCATTTTTCTAAATATAACGAACATTGAACACAGAAAATCTCATCCGTTAAGCGATACGTATAGTATTTTATTATTTAATTGTTGAATCAGTGGTATTCTTATACATAAATATGATAAGTTTATCAAAGAACTTTCAAAGATATAGTTATCCGTCACCCTACTGATTAAACTATACTAGACTATTAGATTCTTTTACATAAAAAAATAATACATATGATCTGCTATAAGGTTGTTAAGATATTAAGAAGTAACTTATAAGATATTAAAAAGCTTGTTATTTTCAAAAGCAAGATATAATACCTATATTTGTGCCAAAAGAATAATAAAACAGAAACATTAGATGTTATTTTCTCATTTTATTATCAAAGCAGGTTCTTATTTTATTTTATTTTTTGTATGAAAGAATAAATATTACTTTCTATGAATTAAATATGTAAAATACATAGATTATATAAAGGATCAAAATGTTTTCAAAAATACTTCATGTAGTGTCTTCTTCATGCCATATTAATTCCTAGCCTTTTCATGGACTATTTTCAGAATCTGTTACTCCATTATAGATATAAGATTTCAGGTTTGATCTTTACGTTACCTATACATATTCATGTGATCATATACGTATATGTTTCATGAAAATTTCTATGTTTTAAACTTACAACCGATCGACTCATTACTGATCTAGTTCAACATTCTACTATGATGTATAGTATATTAAATAACAAGATTTGGCGAACTTATATTTACATGTATAGTAGCGTATGGGATTTATGGTTTTAGATTACCTTCGGACAAACGATATATAGGTCGAAACCGAAAACATGAAGACGAACACGAACATACATAAGTCGAACACGAGTACCCAACTTCAACGAGGTAAGATCAAACTCAAAACCGAGATGTACACGAACAGTTATACATACAAATAAAGAACCAAAACCTTAACCTACGCATGAACCAACACCGGGCCGCCTAAACACGAATCGCGGCCCAAACCATGACAACCAAAGCACAACTTCTGGGCACGAACATGAACACCAAATCACGATCACAACCCAAACTAGTTGGGTTATGTTAGCCTCAATCTTTATATTTTTGCAGAAAGAAATTCGTTTGAAAACTGCTTAGGTTTTGCTTAGTGATTTTATGAGATTCCGAAAAGGGTTGATGTGATATAGGAGCGTTTGTTAACCGACCTTGTCGATAAAAACGGGATTAGAAGGAGGGTGGAGGACCGAGTATTTAGGTAAGTGAGTAAACTCAAAGACTTGTTTTCTATATAAACTTTCAATATCATATTTTTACTTTACTTTAATTTAAACGCATGTCATATATTTACTTTGGAATAATTAAGGACTTGTTTATTTTATTTTGTTTTACTCATAATAACTAGTTATACTGGCCGTGCACGCATGGGGTGTTTTCTAATTTTTTTTGATTATATAACATTATTGGTTAAAATACATACATATGGATGTGTCCCATACGACTTTTCTTGTTGTATTAAAAATAGTAAATCTTAAGTAAACATGTTTTTTGACATTTTTCAAATGTTTTTATAGTATTACGACTTTTCTTCTTGTATTACGTTGCAAATCATTGATTATCATCTATCCCTATTTAAATAGGATGATACGATACATTCTTAGCAAATGTACCCTTTTTTGTTGCATGAATTTCTTGAAAAAAAATAACTCAGTTTTTTTATTTGTTACTGAAAAGCAAGAAATAATATTAATGAAAATTAAAAAGAATCAGCATGTGTGTAACAGTTGCTAAACACCACACAAGGTACATTTGATATACAAACTATCACTGCACTACCTCAACTAAAACAAAATACAAATACTTGCGAACACGATAATAATACGCAAGGTCAAAGCCCGATCTCACATGAGATATGCAAGATATCTGGACCAGCATAAGCCTGCAAAAGACTTTGGATCACACCACACTCAAAAATCCAGACACGCCATTTACCCATCAGAATAACCACTTCCTGCGGCATCAACATGATATTGTAGGAACCACATGCACGAAATACGCAGTAACTTCCAGTAAGTTGAACACTTAGCCTCTCAATCCATTTTTTTGCAACGAAAATTTAACATCTTTGATCTTCTGTTAATCCATACAAAAGACCTTAGTTGTAATTCATGGAATATTCTAATAGTTGAATCATAATTTCCTTTGAATACCTTCACATTTCTATTTTTACAAATAAAATACCCGAGTAACCCACAACGACGCTTGCCATAACACATTTGAAACACTACCCAACGAAGAACCTCCTCAATTATTCAAAATTTCAGTTGCTGTAAAGCTATTTACCAGACCAATCCCTTATAAAAAAGCTTAACTCCCACTCACCCCTCAAGTTAACAACCATATCTCAAAAAAAATTAACTTGTCATCAAATAGGAGTCTATAAGACTGATGCAAACACATAAGCATAACAATTCTGTAATTAGAACACGAAATTAGGTAACGCGTGTTCCATGAAAATTGGACAGAGTAGTAGCGTTTAAATTTTTTTGGAAAGAGTTTAGATACAATTTAAAGGCTTGATATTATATAACCACATGGCATACCTCGCCTTGGATCTTAACCTACACAATTACTATCCCATTGGCTTATTACTTGAAAATGATAAATTTCTTGGTAAAAATTCATGTCTCAAGATTTATTCAGTATTACCAAACACCCTTGATAAAAATGATAGCTTTAGTTATAGTGTGCCAAGTTTTATTCATTCATGTTGCACCAGAAGAAGAAATCACAAACATAAGCCCAACGTCCCTTAAAATATAATCTTCAAATTCACATTTGTCTTCTATTTTATCTACATAATTTGTTTTTTTAAATGAAATCACACAAATGAAGTATATTGTTTGTTGATTATACTATTTCACATAATATTTCAAGTTATAGAAAAGAGCCTATACCTTTATATCAGAAAGAATTTGGGATGATGAAGCTATAATTGGTAAGCACAATATCAACAACATTACACTCTATAACCCTTTACTATCTTCATTTTTTTCATGATCGTGAAATATGAAGTAACCATGAATAACAACTAAACCCACATAAATTTAATTAGAAGAAACGGGCCAAATGGGTTAAATGTCACGCAAAGCGTGTTATTGGTTCAAAAATCTTGGAATCATGTTTGGCATGCTAATTTTATATACAAAAGATTCAGCAATCCAGTGTGGCTTTAACCTGCAGTAGCAATCCAAACATTTTCCCATCCTCCGTGCAAATTCTAGAAAAGTTGTTTACCCATACCTCGCCCCGACGGGATTGGGTATGTTGTTGTTGTACAAAGAAAAATTATTTTCAAAAAGTAGTATAGTAGCAGTGAGTAAAATTAGTCCAAAAGTTTAAAATATTTTAACTTTTCTTTTTTTTTTATTTATGTTTATCCTTGTTTGACAATAAACATTGGTTAAGGAAGAATCAAATTTTCTAATCCAATTATAAATTTTAGAAAAGGAAAGTCAAATCAATCTTATTTAGATTCATTTCTCTTTTTTCCTATAAAAAGTGGTCCTTTGTTCTTAGTATTGGGAATAAGTTTAATTTTTGGAGTTTTGATAATAAAAAAAGCATTTTGCTTTTATCGAGTTCTATCGATCCAATTGTTTTCTGTTCTTTTAATTCGTATGTTGTTCGGCCGTTAAAGATCCGCATTATTTGGTATCAGAGCCAGTAGGTGATCATGTACACCCGTGGTAGAAAGAAAGCTGAGGTGGAACCAACACCTCCTGCTCGTGATCCTCATGATGTAGAGACGATTGAAAGGCTGCAGCAACGGATTCAAGAACTCGAGTTCCTGTAGTTACAGCAGGACTCGCCGGCAGAAGAGGCGGAAACTGAGTCCTACGTCTGGGACGATGGGTCAGAGGACGTCAATCCTTTGGGCGGAGGAAATCCTGGGTTTCATGATGACCACTATGATAACCCTTTGTTGACAAAGAAAACCGAATCGGAACCTATTATCTAGGATATAAGGGATGAGGAAGAGGAGTATCATTTTCTTAATAAATATCCAAGTTTTCAAGAAGAACCTATCGTATTAGTGGAAGAGGAGTCGTCTCTTGTTTACGACACCGATAATGAAGAAGAAGAATCGATGCCGGTTTATGATACTGATATTGAAGATGTCATTGAGGAGGAGGAAGGATTGTAACACCCCCAAAATGGGTCGCAGCGGAATAAGGATCCGGGGCATGTTACTTCAAGATCAACAGCACAAGATA
>BQNB010095688.1:0-15374 GCA_026074375.1 Tanacetum coccineum
GGCAACCTCTCTTAATATATTTATGAGTTTTAGTGCACGATATAATGCTCAACTTTGACTTTTTTTCTGCCACGTTTATCACCTTGGATTATCAAAACATCATCTCCATAAGGAATCCACATGATTTTCTCATCGCAAACAATCACCGCATGATGGCCCGCTAACCAATCCATGTCGATGATGATGTCAAAACTACCAAGTTCTACAGGCATTAGGTCAATATTGAATGGGTGACCTAATAATCCTAACGTACAGCCTCTAAGTACGTTATTAGATCCTATTAGCCTTTCGTTAACTAGCTTAGTAGGGTACTTAATGTCTAAGATAGATGGGGAGATATCACTTAGAAGGAAAAAAAACTATGGGTATGAAATTTTTGTCGGCTTGGTTCAAGGTATTTGCAATGATTATGTCCTCTGCCTTATTCCATGACCATTAGAAACTTGGATGGTGAAGATATTTCCTAATATTCTTGATTCTAACCCAACAAATGAGGATAAGTCTATTATGTTCTAGAATCCAAAAATTTGTAACAACCGTGACTACAAGTGACGTGATTTCAGTCTCTCAGCTAAGGGTATAATCTTCCTATATAATAAAATTGAGAAAGTACACTTAGTTATGACGCTTACAAATACGAATAAACATGACCAACACAACTCACAATACACACGCAAAATATTGGCAAAACACAAATTCATGGAAGAAAATATCCCCTTTGAAATTGTAATGAAGACAAAAGAAATTAGAAATGGAAGGTGAAGGTAAATTGATAAATTTTATGGTGACTAGTCTCATAATGACATGGTCCTTCTTGAATTATACATAGGTGATCAGGCTATGTATAATTTAGGTACTAACGATAAAATGCTCGTTTAATCAAACTATTGTTATGTTTAAAAGTTTGTATGGAATAAATAGTGTTGTTTCTAAGTTAGAAAAATAGTTCGTGAAAATGAGA
The DNA here is from genome assembly GCA_026074375.1 of Tanacetum coccineum. Lineage (NCBI taxonomy): Eukaryota > Viridiplantae > Streptophyta > Magnoliopsida > Asterales > Asteraceae > Tanacetum > Tanacetum coccineum. The sequence goes on from BQNB010095688.1 coordinate 962, forward strand.
ACATTGTAATTTATTTAACGACATAAGATATTTTGTAAGACTTAGTAGAAATAGTTTAAGAGGTGATACTACGGATAGTTTACTAGAAAATCACGTGACAGTTAATAGTGTAAGAGTGAGTGGTCTATAAAATGGTAACAAATGGTCTACGAGTTGACAACCAAATAGCTTATGTTACATCAACAAAATACTTTATAAAAGACATGAAGTAGTTCGTAAGACGAAGTCAAATAGTTTATAAATGACAACGAAATAGTTAATGAGGTGACAACGAAATGGTTTGTAAGATGACTACAAGGTAACTTTTAATACGGTAGCAAAAGAGTTTATAAATAACTATAATATAGGTTATAAGATAGAACTGAATTAGTTCATTAAATGATAGCTAGATAAGTTATGAGGTGATATTGGGATAATTATAAGATGTTGACAAACGGTTTATGTAATAATATCAAATAGTTTAAAGGTGTTAGAGAATGATTTACAAAAACGATGGCAAAAGTTTATAAACGTTGACATAATAGGTTAAAAGATGAAAACAAGTAATTTTGTAAAATTGTTTGGAAAATATTTTGTGAGATGATAGTAGAATAATTTTTAAGATAATGACAAAATAGTTTATAAGATGACAACAAAATTGCTTACGAAATAGCACCAGAATAGTGTATATAGTTGCTAGCAGCAAATGGACTGATAAGATGGTAGTGATTCAAGGAGTAGCTTAAATAAATAAATAGAGAAATTAAGTGTAACTGACGGAATCATCATGACACATACATTAACAAGAAATTTAAAACATCCACTCAATACAATGAAATTTATAAAAAAGTACTAATGCGAATATAGCCTAAGAAGACTTTGACTTAGGTCACTAGGTAGGGCAGGAAGATCTCTTCTTAAGCATTGGTCTTGTCTTTGACAACACTAGAGTTCTCGCAAGCTTTTTCCTTCTAAATCTGGTTCACTTGGTTTTGATTTCTCAACTCCTGGCATTCATTCCTAAAATGTCCTAGCCTTCCACATTCATAGGAAGTGATGGTAGCCTTCGGATTTGTCACATGGGCTCTCTGGTTCATTGCAGCAACGGATGTCTTACAATCTCTAGTTATGTGGCGAACCCTCTTATAGTTATTACACGTCATAGTACACGGCCCAACATGATGCAACTTACACTTGTTGCAGTAAGGTAAATTCCCAGCAAAAGCCCTCCTTTTGTTGGCTCCAATAGTATAAGCTCTTGTCACACCCGGTTTCTTATAGGGTGGTTGTCATGGCACACGGTTATCCTTTTGTTGGTTCTCAAACTTCCTCTTGTTGCTTGTAGCTTGTGCATTAATTTTAGATGTTAATCTTTCATGAAATTAGGGTTTAGAGGTATACGATAACGGTTTAAAGCCCGTTTTGATATAACTTTGCAAATGGTACATTATATGAGTAATGTACTTTGTAAAAATAATATTATCATATTGAATTGACATGTTATGATGTTTGCTTGATATATATGAAGATAGGATTTCCATAGGTAGGTTGCGTGAGCTCGTTAACTTTAGATATGCAAGTTACATTGAATATTAAGATATTGTAATGCAAGTAATGTAATAAAGCGAAAAATTTCCCTGAAAAAGGTGGTTCATATATAATAGATAGATAGTACATTGCATCTAACTTAATTGATGGATATTTACATTGATGAAAATTGCAGGTTGTTATAGTCTCCACCCCTTAAAGAAATCTCGTCTCGAGATTTAGTTGAAAGTTGTAGTGGTATTGTTTGGGAATAGATGTAGGTATTGGGCATGAATTTGATCTTTATGTTAGGCTAATCAAGGTCACAAGTCCACGTCTATGATGCATTTATAATTATGTTGCGCACCATAATTATAATTGCCTCCTTTCACACGTCTACTTATTTTCAAGACCACACTGCTTAATGACAACCAATAGAATTTCTCTAAATCATGATATATCTTGTCAGAACCTGGGTGGATGGAATACTTTAATTTATGGAACCTATGGTTTATGGGCCTACCACGCTTCTGCTGCGCCACTCTGATCGTAAAGAATCATTATCCATTAACCATTAAAAGTCAACATCAAATAAGAATGCTATCACAAGTCTTTGTCAAAACTTTCATACCTAGTGGTATTGAAATCATTTGACATTGTATAGATTCTTGTGTGTTTCCTTGTTATTACGTTGCAGGATATAACAAAAAAATTTAGAATATGGAGATCATCATGAAAAGGTGAGATAGATAGTGAGGATAAAATTTTTTTAGTTAAATCATCTGAAAAGTTAGGAGAGGTGTTTCCTGGTAAAGCCAGAGAATAGTCTGATAAAGCCAGGATATAGTCAGGAGAATGTGTAGAGGAAAAATTATCCTCAACATCAGAATCAGATAGGATAATAATAGGATAGATATATTCGGGAGTAGACATAATTCAATATAACAACTCAGTGTAAACAACATAAGTTATTTATATAATAGTATAGTAGTTATGTATTTTTACATACTATTCGGAAAAAGTAGTGGCATCTTTACAATTCAAGGAATGTAGTGGCACGAAGGACATTGATGGCAAAAGAAAAGTAGTTATAGTTAAGGTTTTACCCTTGTTCTCTATAACCTGGCTCTGATACCACTCTGTAACACCCCCATTTTGATAATATAGTAGCGAAAGCTAATCTGGGGTATTACTTCATGAATCACAGGCACAATCATAGAAAACGACTCAAAAGAGACGTTTTTAAAAGATACGTTATCATTTATTTAAAATCAGAGTTTTACAAGGAGGTTCCAAAATTAGAAACATTAAAATCGTGAATGAAACAGTTTTTGCCAGTCTACAAGTCCATGCCACTCAATGTCATAAGATTGCTCAAATTACCTAGATAAAATGCATAAAAAGGGTCAACATAAAGGTTGAGTGAAATTCATAGGTTCGAAATGTAATAGTTGAATACAAGTTATCATAATGGAAATATTTGCATTGCAGGGATAATTATTATGGAGAACAGTATTATCATGAAGAACAGTATTATCATGGAGAATAGTATTATCATGGAGAACAGTATTATTATGGAGAACAGTATTATTACCCTAAACTCATGAATTACATATTTAACCGGGAACCTTTACCAGAAGATATACTAGGAGTTACTATCCAAAGAGCTATTAAAGAGATATTAGGAAATACTATCCAAAGAGATATTGAAGAGATTTTGGGAGATACTATCCAAAGAGATATTGAAGATATATTGGGAGATACTACCCAAAGATATATTGAAGAGATATTGAGAGATACTACCCCAAGAGATATTGAAGAGATATTAGGAGATACTACCCAAAGAGACATTAAAGAGATATTGGGAGATACTACCCAAAGAGATATTTTCATGTAATTAGGCAATAATATATCAGGATATCATATAATTTAGAAAACACTTGCATTCATGGTTTATAGCAGGTATCACGGGTTTATAAAGTATGTGAGGTTATGAACTCATTAAGTCTTTGAAAAGTAATCACATTGTTATAAGATAAACGAGTATATAAAAGAGTTTGTAAACAAGGATGTATCCCCCTCGTAGGTTTATAAAACATGTAAATAAGTAAAGGCGAGGTTATGAACTTCACGTAATATGTAGTTGTAATAGAATATTCAAAATGAAGCTGACGACTTATCACAATTTAACAGAGTAAGGTCGATATAGCCAATTGATAGTAACAGCCTCTCATGTAACTCTGAGTAAAATATGTCAAGTCTTAGGAAGATTGTACTCTAGAACTTTGGTTCAGAGAGTCTAATATTGTTATGAGTTTGATTGGAAAGTTTGGAATTATTGTATCACCGTTTGGGCCATCATAATTCAGAAGTCATTCAGTAAACGTTTGAGGAGCTAGGGTACTTTAAATCGTAAACCCAACAACTCAGTCAGAACGTAATACCAAGATGAAACCCCTTAATATGAAGCTCCCTAGTATTGTGATACGATATAATTGGTTTTAAGCGTTTTGATCAATATCTGGAAATGTTAAGCACGAGAAGCGTTAATTAAAGTTATGTCTTGTAATGTTTTGAACATGTTTTTATACTTTTTCAAAATGTTACATTTTAGACCCTTGAGAATGAAAAATGGCATATATACCCTCATTGGAGTTTGGCACTTTTTAAAGTTTAAATGATATACAAAGTAAACCTTTGCACTTTGGAAAGTGACATAATAGACCCCTGTAGTTATAACTTTGATAAAATGACATTTTTAGTCCTTTTAGTTATATGTTTCCGAAAGTTACGATATATACCCTTTTGCATGAAAAATGTATTATTTTTAGTCCATAATCCATAATAATTATATTTTTCAAATATGAAAAGTAATTTACAGGTTATAGCTTATTAATATAAGCTAAAATAGGAAGATTTAACGTGACGAAAGTTTAAAATAACAATTCGTTAAGCTAGGAAGCAAAACCGGTCAAATTAGGGTTTTAAAACGAAAACGCGCGGGTTTTAAGATCAAATTCATTCAAGACTTATTAAAGTACTTATTATAATGTTAGATAAGCTTATTAGGATACATTATAACAATAGTTTACAAGTTTAGCTTATAGATTGAGCAAAAACATGAAATTAGGGTTTCATGAGTTCGGTTTGGATCAAAAAGGTAAAACACATATGTTTTTTTAGTTCAAAGCTTTATATAATGATTTAAGCATGATCATATGAACATTATAATGGTATGAAAATAGAATGTAAGCTTATGGAACCTAGTTTTTAGCTTATAGCTTAGAAATGGGTTGAAATCGGGACTTTTAGCTTCGTACGCCTAGAATAATGACTCCCGGGCTTCATTTATTGATTTATTTTGCTTCACTTCTGTTCTTGAGACTTCTTAGGACCTTTTAGGATCTTATTTGAACAAAGGATTTCTTCTATTAAGGGTTATAGAGGAGGAAGTAGGGGATGAGTTAGAATGAAGAGTTTATGCCCCTATTTATAGTCGAAATGAGCTTGGAGGCCAAGGGATACTTTGAGACCAGGTGTGGACATGTATGAGAGCTATAGGGTGATGTGTAGAAGCTATGTGATGAGTTTCTAGGGCTAGAAACTAGCTTAAGGGTGTTGGTTTGTTTTTGTGATGCCGCGGCTAAAAGAGAGACAAAGAGAGGTGATATGGCTCATTTTAAGACCAAGAATGGACTAGATATTTAGGAGAGGTGCTTGTAAGCAGCTTAGGTATGGAGGTACTTGTCATTGAGGTGCTTGGTTGCAAGAAAAACTTTCAAAATGGGTCAATTTGCCAAGAATTGAGGTCACGGGTACATTAGGGCTCGTTTATGGTTTTTGAGCTTGGATTTTAAGTACATTGATGATATAAGCTTGGATTAATGTTTGTAAGGTTTTTATTAAGGGTTAATAACAAAATTTGATAGGTGGTTTGGGATTAAAATGGGCGAAAATGAGTAAACGGGTCAAAAGTTCCTATTAGGGCACTATTAGGGTTTCTTGGATTTAATTCGCATACATTTAAAGTAAAATGATGAAATGATGATAGAGTATGATTGATAATGTTGTAAATTAAGTTATTACAACTTATTTGATTAATGGTTTAGGTTTACAATGGATAAAAATCAAGAAACAGGTCATGGTTTAGTATTTTGCTCGGGTTAGGGTTTTTGGGTTTTGAATTAGGGTTTTGAGTTTAAAAATATGAATGAGAGATTATGAATAGAATAATTAGGGTTTAAATATTGTATATTGAGTGTAGTAGCTTGTACAAAAGTGGTGGTGAAGAAACTAGAATGAAAACGGAGGTAAAACAGCTATTTTGGAGATCATGCATAATGACTTGTATATTGTACTTTTAAAGACATGTACTTTGACTTGGAGGGAGTTTATATTTCAAATGAGATGTTATATTACTTTTTCATATGCTTTATTAGCTTGTGCATTCACTTTAGATGTTAATCTTTCATGAAATTAGGGTTTAGAGGTATACGATAACAGTTTATAGCCCGTTTTGATATAACTTTGCAAATGGTACATTATATGAGTAATGAACTTTGTAAAAATAATATTATGATATTGAATTGACATGTTATGATGTTTGCTTGACATATATGAAGATAGGATTGCCATAGGTAGGTTACGTGAGCTCGTTAACTTTAGATATGCAAGTTACATTGCATATTGAGATATTGGTAATGCAAGTAATGTAATAAAGCTAAAAATTTCCCTGAAAAAGGGGGTTCATATATAATAGATAGATAGTACATTGCATCTAACTTAATAGATGGATATTTACATTGATGAAAATTACGGGTTGTTATAGTCTCCACCCCTTACAGAAATCTCGTCCCGAGATTTAGTTGAAAGTTGTAGTGGTATTGTTTGGGAATAGATGTAGGTATTGGGCATGAATTTGATCTTTATGTTAGGCTAATCAAGGTCACAAGTCCACGTCTGTGATGCATTTATAATTATGTTGCGCACTATAATTATAATTGCCTCCTTTCACACGTCTACTTATTTTCAAGACCACACCGCTTGATGACAACCAATAGAATTTCTCCAAATCTTGATATATCTTGTCAGAACCTGGGTGGATGGAATACTTCGATTTATGAGACCTATGGGTTATGGGTCTACCACACTTCTACTGCACCATTCTAATTGTAAAGAATCGTTATCCATTAACCTTTAAAAGTCAACATCGAATAAGAATGCTATCACAAGTCTTTGTCAAAATTTTCATACCTAGTGGTATTGAAATCATTTGGCATTGTATAGATTCTTGTGTGTTTCCTTGTTATTACGTTGCATGATATAACGAAAATTTTTAGAATACGAAGATCATGGAATGAGTGATTTTCGGGTTGTTATAGTCTCCACCCCTTAAAGAAATCTCGTCCCGAGATTTAGTTAAAAGTTGTAGTGGTATTGTTTGGGAATAGATGTAGGTATTGGGCATGAATTTGATCTTTATGTTAGGCTAATCAAGGTCACAAGTCCACGTGTGTGATGCATTTATAATTATGTTGCGCACCATAATTATATTTGCCTCCTTTCACACGTCTACTTATTTCCAAGACCAGACCTCTTGATGACAGCCAATAGAATTTCTCCAGATCTTGATATATCTTGTCAGAACTTGGGTGGATGGAATACTTCGATTTATGAAACCTGTGGGTTATGGGCCTACCACGATTTCGTTGCGCCACTCTGATCATAAATAATCGTTATCCATTAACCTTTAAAAGTCAACATCGAATAAGAATGCTATCACAAGTCTTTATCAAAACTTTCATACCTAGTGGTATTGAAATCATTTGGCATTTTATAGATTCTTGTGTGTTTCCTTGTTATTACGTTGCAGGATATAACAAAATTTTTTAGAATACGAAGATCATGTAATGAGTGATTTAATAGGAGACTTTAGTGTTTCTAGGTAATGAAATCTTCTCGGAAGGAAAGGAATCTCGGGAATTAAACATCGGTGGAGGTACAATAGCTGGTAGAGAAATAATAACTTGAGGTGGTGGAATGGTATCATATGCTTGTAGGATCATCATGAAAAAGTGAGATAGATAGTGAGGAAAAAAAATCTTTAGTTAAATCATCTGAAAAGTTAGGAGAGGTGTTTCCTGGTGAAGCCAGAGAATAGTCTGATAAAGCCGGGATAAGTCAGGAGAATGTGTAGAGGAAAAAGTATCCTCCACATCAGAATCAGATAGGATAATAATAGGATAATAATAGGATAGATATATTCGGAAGTAGACATAATTCTGTATAACAACTTAGTGTAAATAACATAAGTTATTTATATAATAGTATAGTAGTTATGTATTTTTACATACTATTCGGAAAAAGTAGTGGCATCTTCATAATTCATGGAATGTAGTGGCACGGAGGACATTGATGGCAAAAGAAAAGTAGTTATAGTTAAGGTTTTACCCTTGTTCTCTATAACCGTGAGCTCTGATACCACTCTATAACACCCCCATTTTGATAATATAGCAGCGGAAGCTAATCTAGGGTATTACTTCATGATTCACAGACACAATCATAGAAAATGACTCAAAAGAGACGTTTTTAAAAGATACGTTATCATTCATTTAAAATCAGACTTTTACAAAGGCAGGTCCCAAAATCTAGAAACATAAAATGTGAATGATAACAAGTTTTAGCCATCTTCAAGTCCATGCCACTCCATGCCATAAGTTGCTCAATTACCTGAGATAAACATGCATAAAAAGGGTCAACACAAAGGTTGAGTAAAATGCATAGGTTTGAAATGTAATAGTTGAATACAAGTTCAGTAGTAATGGAAATATTTGCTTTACAGGTACAATTATCATGGAAAACATTTATGGAAAACAGTATTATCATAGAGAACAGTTAAATGCAAGTTTAATGGTAAGTGGGTTACGTTGTTATACACCCGTTATTGGTAATAATTGCAACGAATACAATTATGATGGAGAAATGGTATTGCATGTATAATGTTATGGTATAATTGCGTTATTGTCTAAACTCATGGCACACAAACTGACTAGTGTATATATATATACCCAAATTGACGTGATATATATATATATAGATAATGGCCCCCGGTGTAGGTAATTGCCATATACCTATGAAATTCAAATATAGTGTGTTTGGTTACCTATCCGGATATCTAGAAATGATAAGCACGTCAAGCGTTAATTAAAGTTATGTCTTGTAATGTTTTGAATATATTTTTATACTTTTTCAAAATGTTACATTTTAGACCCTTGAGAATTAAAAATGGCAAAATATACCCTTGGAGTTTGCACTTTTTCAAGTTTAAAAGATATACAAAGTAAACCTTGCACTTTGGAAAGTGACATAATAGACCCCTGTAGTTATAACTTTGATAAAATGACATTTTTAGTCCTTTTAGTTATATGTTTCCGAAAGTTACGATATATACCCTTTTGCATGAAAAATGTATTATTTTTAGTCCATAATCCATAATAATTATATTTTTCAAATATGAAAAGTAATTTACAGGTTATAGCTTATTAATATAAGCTAAAATAGGAAGATTTAACGTGACGAAAGTTTAAAATAACAATTCGTTAAGCTAGGAAGCAAAACCGGTCAAATTAGGGTTTTAAAACGAAAACGCGCGGGTTTTAAGATCAAATTCATTCAAGACTTATTAAAGTACTTATTATAATGTTAGATAAGCTTATTAGGATAGATTAAAACAATATTTTACAAGTTTAGCTTATAGATTAAGCAAAAACATGAAATTAGGGTTTCATGAGTTTAGTTTGGATCAAAAAGGTAAAACACATATGTTTTTTAGTTCAAAGCTTTATGTAATGATTTAAGCATGATCATATGAACATTATAAGGGTATGAAAATAGAATGTAAGCTTATAGAACCTGGTTTTTAGCTTATAGCTTAGAAATGGGTCGAAATTGGGACTTTTAGCTTCGTACGCCTAGAATAATGACTCCCAGGCTTCATTTCTTGATTTATTTTGCTTCACTTTTATTCTTGAGACTTCTTAGGACCTTTTAGGATCTTCTTTAAGCAAAGGATTGCTGCTATTAAGGGTTATAGAGGAGGAAGTGGGGGATGAGTTAGAATGAAGAGTTTATGCCCCTATTTATAGTCAAAATGAGCTTGGAGGCCAAGGGATACTTTAAGACCAGGTGTGGACATGTATGAGAGCTAGAGGGTGATGTGTAGAAGCTATGTGATGAGTTGCTAGGGCTAGAAACTAGCTTAAGGGTGTTGGTTTATTCTTGTGATGCCGCGGCTAAAGGAAAGACAAAGAGAGGTGATATGGCTCATTTTAAGCCAGAATGGGCTAGTATTTAGAAAGAGGTGCTTGTAAGCAGCTTTAGGTATGGATTTTGGTACTTGTATTGAGGTGCTTGGTTGCAAGAAAAACTTTCAAAATGGGTCAATTTGCCAAGAATTGAGGTCACGGGTACATTAGGGCTCGTTTATGGTTTTTGAGCTTGGATTTCAAGTACATTGATGATATAAGCTTGGATTAATGTTTGTAAGGTTTTTATTAAGGGTTAATAACAAAATTTGATAGGTGGTTTGGGATTAAAATGGGCGAAAATGAGTAAACGGGTCAAAAGTTCCTATTAGGGCACTATTAGGGTTTCTTGGATTTAATTCGCATACATTTAAAGTAAAATGATGAAATGATGATAGAGTATGATTGATAATGTTGTAAATTAAGTTATTACAACTTATTTGATTAATGGTTTAGGTTTACAATGGATAAAAATCAAGAAACAGGTCATGGTTTAGTATTTTGCTCGGGTTAGGGTTTTTGGGTTTTGAATTAGGGTTTTGAGTTTAAAAATATGAATGAGAGATTATGAATAGAATAATTAGGGTTTAAATATTGTATATTGAGTGTAGTAGCTTGTACAAAAGTGGTGATGAAGAAACTAGAATGAAAACGGAGGTAAAACAGCTATTTTGGAGATCATGCTTAATGACTTGTATATTGTACTTTTAAAGACTTATACTTTGACTTGGAGGGAGTTTATATTTCAAATGAGATGTTATATTACTTTTACATATGCTTTAGTAGCTTGTGCATTCACTTTAGATGTTAATCTTTCATGAAATTAGGGTTTTGAGGTATACGATAACGGTTTAAAGCCCGTTTTGATATAACTTTGCAAATGGTACATTATATGAGTAATGTACTTTGTAAAAATGATATTATGATATTGACTTGACATGTTATGATATTTGCTTGACATATATGAAGATAGGATTGCCATAGGTAGGTTGCGTGAGATCGTTAACTTTAGATATGCAAGTTACATTGCATATTGAAATATTGGTAATGCAAGTAATGTAATAAAGCAAAAAATTTCCCTCAAAAAGGTGGTTCATATATAATAGATAGATAGTACATTGCATCTAACTTAATAGATGGATATTTACATTGATGAAAATTGTGGGTTGTTATAATTTCTATTGTTGCAACTCTCATCTCACAAAGAACATATTATTGAGCTAGTGAAACAAAGTAGCATCATTATTTATAAAATCTTGTTTTATAATCTTTCAAAAATTAAAACACAACATATGGATGTATAGATCTTAAACATATATGAAAGAACATAAGTTAAACACAAAGAAAAGATTCTAAGACCCTTAAAGAATGAAGAACAAGTAGAGAAATCATAAGATATATACCCCAAAATACTAGATCTATAAAACCCAACAACAAATCTTGAAAACCTAACCTTAGATCTTGAAGAAAAACCTTTAAATCAAAGAACCAATACTTCAAACCACCTTATATGTTCTTAGAAATGAACCTAGTATGCTTGAATCTTGCTAGAAATTAAAGATATAGAAAACCCTAAGAGGGTGTTGTGTGCCGTGAGCTTTAAAGAAGGAAAAGGGAGATAAAATTTTTGTTGATGACTTTGGAAATGATACGAAACCCTAGGTTATGAGATGTGCTAGTATTTATAAGAAGATATTAGGGTTTAGGGAGTGTATACTAGTGTACTTGTGACCAATACACACCAAAGGTGTGTGTGTGTGGTTCGGCTAGAATAAGGCCACAAGGACCATGGCTTGCAAATTTTGAAGTCTTGATTTGATTTGTATGCATAAGTTGGTCAAATGTGCAAGTAAAACTCTTACATAAGTGTAAGAGGTCACATGGAGAGTTTAGCATGGTAAGTGTGCATGAAATGGACTCCCTCATGTGTCACTTTCATACACATGCATAGGACTTTCAAAAAAAATTCCTTTGATTTAATTTCAAGGCTTATGGTGCATTTGGTTTGGTTTAGGCGTTCAATGTATAACAAGTAAAGAGGGTGAATGAAATTTTTTACATATGAACATGAGATGGATGATAAGTAAAGTTTACATGAAAAGATTTCGAGTTTCCGAGGTTTCGTTAGGTCAAAAACACAAAAAACATTATTTAAACGTTATAGCATAAAAATAAAGACCGGGAGTGATCGTAACTACAAAAACTCTTAGAAGATAAAATAACTCATATAATATCTAAACTAATCAAAATCCAAAGTCGGAACGTGTTCGATGATGTTTTTCAGATGTACGCGGGTTAGCTTCCTGGTAATCTGCCAGATTCAAACGTAACATATAAAAGTCAAAAATAATGATCGGAAAAGTTTAAAATATTGACCTGAAATTTTTGGAGTGTGACAGTCAACTTCCCAATCATCCCAAAACATTACATACTCTACAAGGCAAGTGGAAATATCTTCCGCTTTATACTATACTCTATCGTTGATTTTTTAGATGTATCAACGAGTAATCGATCGTTCGTGTAATTCCTTTGGTAGTTGCGAAACGATTATCTTCAAACTTTTCTTCTCTTTTTTGTTGTGATCTTTTCTTCTCTTTTTTGTTGTGATTTTTCTAATTTTTTCAATTTTTTGTATTTGTTTACTAAGTATACTTCAAATCTTGGTGTGGTTTCACCATTTTCACGATCATAATAATTCCGGATAATTCCTTCGATAGTTCCTTCATTCTTCGGTTTCACCATTAATTGTGATGGTAGTAAAATCACATGAGTTTTGACTAGTAATATAAATTCCCATTTGCAATCTGCAAATTTCCAACCACACCAAAGATATAAAATGACACAAGCCTCAGGAAATACAAACTTTACACTTTAAGCAACTAGCAACTGTAAATTAAACTTAATTTACCAGGGTAGGTTAAGGTGTAAGGGTGTAATGAAACAAATAGTTGGTGTAATTCCTAAAGGGTTGGCTCTACGGGTGGTTCTAGTGGATCTTCACTCTAAAGGTGAGAGTGGAAAAGGGTTTTAACTAGAGGTTAACTAACCGGTGTAGTTAGTTAATAAACAACATGGAAAGGCGATTTAGGTGTAATCCTAAAATTTACCAATTTAAACATGTTACTCTAATTAAATCCATAATACTCATTATTGAGGTCTCAAATAGATATAACAAGCTAAGTTCTAAAGTCTACAACATCACCTGCACACTTATATTTTTGTGGAATTTGAATAAACATTTAGAAACGAAAATGTTAAATCCTCACAATATCTAACAAGGGTTATTGTATGCGGGTTATGTAACATGTAATTTCATAAAAGTATGCTTGAAATTTTTTTAAATTTAAGCATTTTAGTGTGAAAATAGGACAAGTATATATTCTAAATCCATACATTCTAATTCCACCCCCCCGCTTGAATTATACAACGTTCTTGTTGTATATATAAAACATTAAATACAGTAATTTAAAAAGAATTAGAATAAGAAACTTCCCTGATATTTTCTCGGTAGATTTTCCAAGTTGCCTTGAAGTTTTCAAGACTCCAACACTTCAAGATCTCCAAATATTTAAATTTTCCACCAATATTCGTCGATATCCTTTCATGATGTCCTGTGTAAATTCTCAGAAAACAAATGCAATTCTATCTCCATGTACTCGTTTGGTTAGACTCAAAATAAATACCTAAAACTATATAGGAAGTCGATACGCCGTATCTATACCCTAGGATACGCCGTATTGATACCTGTATCGAATACGCTGTATTCGTTTAACGAATACGCCATATAGATTGTGCTGAAAATAAAGACTAGATAACGTCCAGATAGTCAATACGCCATATCCATGGGGTTTAGATACGCCGTATAGACAGTCTGGGAAGACAGACTCAATAAAAATTGAAAATTACATTCTGGGTTGTCTCCCGGCAAGCACTTTTGTTTACAGTCTAGTCTTTAAGTTAGACTTGCCTCAATTTAATCCCATCCTTATAAAATAATTTGGGGTCGAATGGGATGCCGAATGGCACATACAAATTCTTGATTAGGAAAATTAATGACATCCTGTTGTTAAGATAATTACAAGCCATGATATTAACATTTAATTCCTTGACAAAAGTTTTAGTTTTGAAAAATTTATTAGATATATCATGACTTGTTTCCAAAAGCTTATTTGACTCATCTGCATAGGCACCAACATTGGTATTTATTACATCAGGTAACGGTTTGACAGATAAATCCCCCGAAGAGTGTTCAACATTGACTTTTTCATCATCATTGTCCTTATCTGATTTTGAATCGTTGGGATAAATTATGTTAAAAGGAAATAGATCATTAAAGTTTAAAATGTTCTGTTCCTCTTCATCACATTCGGACAATGATGTTTCATCTTTCAAATTAAATTCATCGATATATTGAGGGTTTAAAATCGGTTCAGTTAATAAATCTGATTTATACGTTTGAGCATCATTGTAAACAATTACTGGAAATTCATTCTCAAGATCATTAAAGAAGTCTAAATCATCAAAACAACTGACCGTAGGCTCGGGTGATGGAAGTGAAGGCATATTGACTTTTTCATTATCATTTTCCAAATCCGTTTTTAAAT
>BQNB010095689.1:0-10610 GCA_026074375.1 Tanacetum coccineum
AACATTCGTACAGATAATGGAACTGTGTTTGTTAATCAAACTCTGCGAGACTACTATGAACAGGTTGACATCTCTCACGAAACATCGGTTGCACGAACTCCACAAGAAAATGGTGTTGTTGAAAGGCGAAACCGTACTCTTGTTAAAGTTACTCAAACAATGTTAATCTATGCAAAAGATCCTTAATTTCTATGGACCTAGGCAGTTGCTACCGCATGTTACACCCAAAACCGATCCATTATACGACATTTCCATAGAAAAACTCCTTATGAACTCTTACATGATAGAAAACCCAATTTATCCTACCTTTACGTTTTTGGTGCACTTTGCTACCCAAACAATGATAGTGAGAATTTAGGCAAACTTCAAGCTAAAGCTGATATAGGTATTTTCATTGGATATGCACCCAAGAAGAAAGCTTACCGTATTTACAACCGATGTACCCGAAAAATAATTGAAACCATCCATGTTGATTTTGATGAACTAACGGCTATGGCTTCTGAACAAAGTAGTTTAGAACCCGCGCTTCATGAAATGACTCCTTCAACACCCAGTTCAGGACTCGTTCCAAACCCTACTCCTTCAGCACCATTTGTACCACCATCGAGGCATGAATGAGATCTTATGTTTCAACCAGTGTTTATGAGTTCTTCTCTCCTCCAGCTAGCGTTGCCTCTCTAGTTCTTGTAGAAGAAGCTCCAGCTCCTGTTGCGTCAACCGGTTCACCTTCCTTAACAACTGTTGATCAAGATGCACCCTCACCAAGTACCCCACAAACCACTCCACAATCACAATCCTAAGAAATTCCTCATTGTATTGAAGAAGTCTCATGACCTTAAGGTTGCACATATGAGTAACGATCCTTATTTTGGCATTCCAATCCCAGAAAATGTTTCTGAAGGATCCTCATCATTGGATGTTATTCTTACTACCGTGCACTCAGACGCTCCAATCTTAGAACACCTCAGTAAATGGACAAAAGATCATCAGATACAAAATATAAATGGTGACCCTTCCAGACCCGTTTCCACAAGACTCCAACTACACTAACAAGCACTATTCTCCTATTATGATGTTTTCCTATCTTTAGTGGATACAAATACCTTCAAAGACAGATTAACTAAATCATGCTGGATTGAGGTAATGCAAGAAGAGCTGGATGAATTCGAGCATCTTGAAGTCTGGGAACTTGTTCCTCGTCCAGATAAAGTGATGGTGATCACCTTAAAATGTATATAGAAGGTGAAATTGGATGAATTAGGAGGAATCTTGAAAAAATAAGGCTAGATTGGTAGCTCGTAGATACCGTCGGGAAGAGGGAATTAATTTTGAAGAATCCTTTGCTCCCGTTGCAAGATTAGAGGCCGTTTGGATATTTCTCGCGTTTGCTGCTCATATGAATATCATCGTCTACCAATTGGATGTAAAGACAGAATTATTGAACAACATTTTACGTAAAGAAGTCTACGTTAGCCAACTGGATGCATTTGTGGATCCTGACAATCCTAATCACATGTACAGACTGAAGAAAGCTTTATATGGGTTGAAACAGGCTCCACGCGCGTGGTATGATCTATTGTCATCATTTTTGATATCCTAAGGATTCTCCAAAGGCACGGTTGTCCCACATTGTTTATCAAAAGAGAGGGCAAAGATATCCTCCTAGTACAAATCTATGTTGATGATATTATTTTTGCCTCTATTACAACCGAACTCTATGTGTAATGTTTGCTAATCTGATGACGCACTAAGTTCAAGATGTCGATGATGGGGCAGATTTCATTCTTTTAGGAATACAAATTTCTTAAAAGTCCAGAGGCATCTTCCTAAACCAGTCAAAATATGCTTCTGAAATTATTAAAAAATATGGTATGCTAACTAGTGATTCTGTAGACACACCTATGGTAGAAAAGATTAAACTGGATGAAGATCTACAAAAAAGGGAAACCAGTTGATACTACACTTTACCATGGCATGATTAGATCCCTCATGTATCTTGACATCACATAACCCGGCCTTATTTATGCAGTCTGCTTACGAGCCCAGTATCAGGCAAAGCCTATCGAAAAGCACTTAAATGTGGTTAAACGGATCTTTCGATACCTAAAGGGAACCATTAACATGGGCCTCTGGTACTCAAAGGATATCGGTATGTCCCTAACAAAACATATCATCATGACATATCAAGCGGGTGTCAGGACACTAGACGCAGTACATCAGGAAGCGACTCGAGTTTTCTTAGGTGATAAACACTAGTTAAGCTGTCTTACCAAGCGAGCAAACAGAGCATCTGCCAATCTCGAGTACTAGGTGGAATATATTGCACGTTATCTGGGTGTTGGTGCTCAATCCTAAGGATGCGTTCACATATATAACAGATTAAGGTTATCGATCAATAAGATTCCTCTATACTGCGACAATAAAAGTATGATTGCTCTATGCTGTAACAACGTTCAACATTCAAGAGGCAAGCACATTGATGTACGCTACCATTTTATAAAGGAACAGGTGGAGAATGGAATAGTGGAACTCTACTTTGTTCGGATGGAATATCAACTGGCTGATATCTTTACAAAATCCTTGCAAAGAGAAAGATTCAATTTCTTGATCGAGAAGCTAGGTATGAGAAGCATGTCTCCAGAAACGCTAAAACGTCCGATAGAGGAAGAGGACGAGTAAAGGTGGTTACTCGCGGTATATCTTGTATCATATGTACATAAGAAAACATAAAAACACAAAAATATTTTCTTTTATATTAATTTTCCAAAAAGTAAATAAAAATTAAAAAATTAGAAAAATATAAATATATGTATCTCTGGCATTTCTTCTGAAAATCGATAACATTTACGGCCTTAAAAATGTCATTTAGTAATGATACGAGGTGGCTGTAAATGAAGTTCGAGCAGAAGTTCAAAAGCTTTTAAAACATGCCAAAAATGGCTTGCTATTATTTCTGATAGCAACTCAGTCATCATCTTAAAGGCAAGTATTTCAAAAAGAATTAATTCTCGGGCATGGTCTACTTTATAACCATGCAAAGGCTTGTGATTACTTTGCATCATAACCCATGCTTCCTTTATTCCATGAGTGTACGTGTCAGTGCGCTTATGTGTTAAAATAAGAGAAATCTTATTTTCTATGGTGTTGTTTTTTCAAATATTTATATCAAAAAGTCATCTGAAAATCATTTTCAAAGACATTTGACCACTCAAACAACGACTACTGCTCTTTAAATAGAAAATGGGTCATTGTTTGAGGGGGAGAAAATGTCAAATATCTTCTTCATAAAATCAGTTTGTGATAAAGGAAAAAGGTTTTAAACAATAACGGCTTATCAAATAAAGGGGAGCTAATTAAGTTTAGCTTACGTGAGCCTTAACTGTTATGTGTTTATGCCTTTTAGGGAATAGATAGCAAAAATAAGTTGCTAGGGATAATAGTTAAAAATAATAGGGACTATTTGTGCTATTTGTTAAACTATATTATACCTGTGTGAACTTGTTTATGAAAATTGAAAGGTGTTAATAGTTGAGGGGGCAAAAGGGTTAAAAACAAAACGTGTTTAATAAACCCTCCCACCCCCTCGTTTTTACACAGTCACACACACACTCTTATTAAAAAGTCTTTTCCCTCCCACTTTTTGTTCAAATCGTCATCACCAAGAACATATCAACCAATCCGTTTCAAGCTTAACGTACAACTAAGATAATGCTCCCTACACCCTCAACATCCTATCTCTCAAAGGAATTTAGTTTTAATAATCTTTTGTGCTCGAAAACCCTAAAACTTGATTTAGGGTTCATGAATATCAAAAGTAAATGAAAACTGAAATTGATTGAGGGGTTTGGTTCATCCAAGGGTATAAAACACTCGTTTAAAGCAGTTTTGATTTTGGTTAACATATGATGTGGTTTTAGTTTAATTTTGTATGCGAAAATGTGGAAAATGGGTAGAACATGTAAAAAGTTGATGGGTTTATGTTTAGAATGGGTTAGACAGTATTCTTGTATACATTTGATCCCTAAAATCCTTTGTTTATGCATGAATAAAACATATGTATGTGATTTGTGTGTGTTCGAGCCCTTCTTGAATGTATGTGCAATATTTGTGCTTAATCCTTGTTGAAAAAGGCCCATATGAAGTTATAAGTTGCTAAGATGATAGTATAAAGGTCTTATGATGCCTAAAAAGATTAAGTGTATGAATTGAAAATCAGAGGCGAATTAGACAAAATAGAAGGAGGCGAATTAATTCCCCATTGAGAGGCGAATTAATTCTCTCCTTTAGGAGGCGAATTAGTTCCCTCTTCAGGAGGCGAATTAATTCCCCCCTTTAGGAGGCGAATTAGTTTTTTCAGTTAAGGAGTCGAATTAATAATTTTACTTAAGGAGGCGAATTAGTGAACTTTCTTTAAGAGACGAATTAGTCTTAGTACATAAGGAGGCGAATTAACTGTTTTCCTTAAGGAGGAGAATTAGTGTTTTCCTTAAGGAGGCGAATTAGTGTTTTCCTTAAGGAGGCAAATTAGTGTTTTCCTTTAGGAGGCGAATTAGTTGATTTCTTAAAGAGGCGAATTAAAAACATAGTTTAGGCAGCTAATTAAAATTGGTTAATTATGCAATCTAGACAACGTTTGATAAATGCCTGCCTGTCATTAAACTGAATGCCTTATAGTGTCATATATAATCTTGGTTATGTATAAACTATATTGACCAACTCTTAGCAGCATCATGACTTCACAAGCTCAACAAATCACACTAGACAATGAACTTGTTGCTACTGAGAACTGTCGTGCAATTGGCAAATGCAACATGAGGATCAATCCCGGAATGAAGCCCGAGGAACCTACTTATCAAGTAGCATTAGATGCCCTTTCTCTTACTACATGCTATCTCGCATTCCTTATCACGGCTGAAGTCCATGTTATCTACATGCATCAGTTCTGGGCTACCGTCACCAAACACAAGTCATCATATCGATCATAATCGACAATAAGAAGTTTTTTATGAATGTAAAAGTGTTCGGAGATATTCTCAACATATGTCCAAGGATTCAGGGTCAAGATTTTGATGAACCCCCAACTGAAGAGGAAGCTTTATCCTTCATCTGTGAACTTGGTCACTCTGGAGAGATAAGGTATATCACTGATGTAGTTGTTGATCACCTACACCAACCATGGACAACTTTTGCATCTATCATCAACAAGTGTCTCTGTGGAAAATACTTTGAGGAATGTACTACAAGAAGAATCTGGACTTTGTCGCTTTAATCTGGGAGGACTTGGCCTACCAAATTGACAATATTGATTCAAAGAAGCAAGACAAGATGTTCTATCCAAGATTCACAAAGATAATCATTCATCACTTTCTAACCAAAGATAAGTCTATTTCATAGAGGAACAAGATGTTCATGCACACTGCTAGGGATGATAGTGTACTGGGTACTATGAGGTTCGTCTCTATACATGCAAACACTCAAGTATATGGTGCAATTGTTCCAAAAGCAATGACGAATCAAGTCCTGCTGGACTCTGTTGCCTACAAGACTTATTATGCTATTGCTTCAGGCGCTGAACCTCCAATGTCAAGGAAAAGTAAAAAGAAATCGGATTCAGCAATCTCATCAGAAGAATCTCCTTCCAAGAAAAAGTCTACTAAAGCTAAGAAAGTTGCTGCTACCAAACCTAAACCGACTAAAAAGAAGGCACCGGTAAAGGCTGACAGATGCAAGGGTCTAAATGTTCTCTTAGAAGTAGCTCTTTCTTAAGCTGCTCAACTCAAGGAAGCTACTAAACGAAGCAAGAAAGACTTTCATATCTCACAAGCAAGTGGCTCAGGCGATGGAACTGATTTTGGATCAGGGGTTCCTGATGAGCAACATCTCAAGACAACTGGTATAGATGAAGGAACTGGGACTATACCAAGGGTTCTCGATGTACCCAAATACGATTTTGAAAGTGAGAAAGAGTCTTGGTGTGACAGTGGAGAAGAAGATGATGATGATGAAAATAATTCTGAAGAGGAAAGTGACAATGATGATTATAATGATGATGATGATAGTAATAATGATGACAATGATGGTGATAATGATACTAATGATGATGAAGAAGAGACTGACAGTGATAGAACTAAGTCAGACAGAATCAAGATTCCTGTTCTCAATCAGTCCACCACTGAATATTATAAAGAAGAAGAAAACATTAATGATGAAGAAACGATGAATGAAGAAGAAGATGATGAGGTCATTAAGGAGTTGTATAGTGATGTAAACGTAAATTTAGGAAATAGAGATACTGATGTTAGTGCAAATATTACGATATTTAAACTAAACAAGTCCTTTAGTTTTAATAATGACAAACAAGTAACTTGTAATACATAACGTAAAATGTGCAAGTTACGTGTGATCAAAACTCATCAACGCATACATTCATCAACACCTCTCGACGTCTCGAGTCTACTCATGCTTCAACAACAGGTATGAATATGTTTGTTAAGTTGCATTATGATCAACCCATTTAACAAACCATTAAAAATGATTAACACGTTTTTACAAACTAGCCAAATAATTAAAACCTATTTTATCATTAAGTCACTTATAATAAACCTTTTTAAAATTTACTTACATCCCCACTAAACAAATGCTTTTAACTAATCCTTAACTTAATAATGATTAATCACATTAGTGAATAAGACAAATTAGGATTAACCACTTTTGGAAACAAATCTCATAAGATATTTCATATCTTACAAATCTTTCCTTTTTAATGTTAAGATTGATTTTCCTTCTAGAACAAAATCAAATCAGATTTTATAAGTACATTAAGATCTAAGCAAAAGATTTAAAAAGATTTCTAACAATTTTGAATTTGGATCTTGCGACCCACGGATCCACCTAAAAGGCAGACGGATCCACCATCCCTGGATCCGTGGCACCTTGACGGCCAAGTTTTGGGTTTTCTATAAAAACCACCCATTTGCTTAGTTTTTCACCTAAGCTTTTCACAACCTTTCTTCCACATTATTACACACATTTAGGATCATTATAAACAAGTTTTTATAATGTAAAAACACAATTAATCATATCATCAAAACCCCAATAACCCTTGATCATAATGCTTCTAACTTTCATTTGTTGCAAGCATGATTCTACATGATCCTCCATTCAAGAAAGCTTAGAGATCTTGTCATCATCATCCACCACATACCTACATATATGAATATCTATCAAAACAAGTCAAGAGACTTGTCATCTTCATCAACAACATCATGCTTAGTGATCTTGATGTTTTAGATTAGGCTTTTACATCCAATTAACAATTATGTCTTGGATCTTCATTATACACATTTGTGTATCAATCATTATATAACAAACTAGATGTTAGGTGGTTTATGTGTTTAGGCCATAAAACACAAGGTTTGTTATGTTGGGCCATAAAACATAACGGGTTTGTTTGTACCCGAAGAAGGACTTGGTATTTAGCTTAGTACTGGATAAGGTGTAAGCGACGTTAGGTTAGTTCTACCTCGAAGTAGGACTTGGTATTTAGCTTTGTACCGGATAAAGTGTAAGCGACATTGTATGGTTTTCTCCGCCTTAAAGGAGCTTGTTGATCTAGTGAAGTAACTCTCGAGTTGGGTACTCGGGGAGTGGAGTAGGGCGAAGAGGAGCTTCGTAGCCAAACCACTATAAACCATCGTATCAGGTTTGCGCTTTCTTTTACTTATCGCTTTACATTTATATTTGCCTTTATCGCTTTATATTTATGTTTGCATTGCATCTATGTGTGTGTTGTATATTGTGTTGTGGTGATATGCTTTGCTTGATGTTATTTAGTATAGTTGTTGTAGTATAAACTTGATTGGTTGTTTAATACAAAAGTCTTAAGTTTATAAAGGAAACGTATTCACCCCCCCCCCCCTCTATGATTCCACAAGTAGTACCAAAGTCACGTCGCTCTAGTTTTCAAAACAAATGGTTTTTAAAATAGAGCACGATCCATGTATCAAATTTCCAATCAAGCGACACATAATGTGAAAAGTTCTTTGTTTAGTACTTACAAGTTTTGTTGTTAAATATAAAGTGTTACAATAGCTTGGAGGTCTTTTAAAGAGTCCCAAACAAAGTGAATAATGTGTCTAAAAGTGAAATAAACATTTCTGCCAAAATTTCACCTCTTCTACAACTTACGGATCCACCAAACCTTGGATCCGTCCATGTATATCCATCCATATGGTTTTCAGTTTTTGTCAAACTTCAAAAATTCATAGAAAATAAACCATGCGTCGGATTTCGATGATTCAAAAACCAAAATTGAAGTATTTTGAGTGTACTTTCCAATGGAATTGGTCTGAATTACTAATTTAAATTTTAAGTTTGTCAAATAAGCAAAATGCCATAGAGTGTCCAAAACTAAAAACAATTAGCATAAAAAGTTTATTTTAACCTTTCCATTCAAGTCGAACACTTCTAATTGGTTTACTTTTGAAAGATGATGTATTTTATCATTGAAAAGTAAATGTATTTTTCAAAATTACTAATGAGGAGAAAACTAATTTATTTACAAATAAAATTAAGCTATATATACATTGTTATATTTCATACACAAAACGAAGTGTAGTATTTATATGTGTTATGCTAAATGATTATCTGTTCTACTTTGCATCTTAATATTGTTAATCAATCCTTGATATGCTTATTGCATTTGTAGTTGAGCTTCTTTGTTAATTAGCATAATCTTGTTATTTGTGTTATTTATTAGTGTTCATGTATATGCGTCAATTGATCTTATGAAAGATCTCTTGCACTAAGTTGAGAAATTGCGTTTGCATTGCATATAGGTATAGATCACTATGTTTACAAATGTTATATCAACATTTTGTAAATCCTATAATTTATGTTAACCCACTTAGGATTGAGAGCTAAGCAAGTGTGTCAAACCTTTTGAAAAATATTGTCTTGCATGACAATCGTGTTACTAGTTTAAGTGATAAAATGTGTCAACACTATATATTCAACACTTACATTTTATCAATGTCTCAATAAGGTCTCTAATTCGTGCATCCTATTATCTTGCTTAAACATAGGTTGTCTAAACAAGAGAAAAGATCATAATAACACATTAGTATGTAAGAAAATGAAAATGTGTTTTGAACTTAGTTTGTGCTTGCATTAGTCTAATTCACAATCACAACTAATAAAGATTTGGATTAAAATGAACATAGGAATTGGTTTAAATCCTAAATTTGAAAGCTTAACTTTCTTAGTACGAAATCACTTTCATCTTAAAGTTTTATCTTCGCATAAATTTTTCACATTAACATTAACTTGAAGTGAAAACATTTACTCTAGTCAAAAGCTTAAAAATAATAGATAAACATGTAATAGTTTCGAAAATGATTCGTAATGCTTAAAAATGACTAGGGTAATTTTCATACTCTTTAAAATGTCAAAACCTATGCATATTGTGTTTTATAACGAATAAGCTTTTCTCACATATAAAATATATGACAATCCCAAAGAAATAAATAAACTCTAATTTCCATGTTTTTGAGTTTGGATATGAAATCGGATTCATTATTTGTTTAGCTTCAAGATTATATCAAAATCACAACAAAATATATTATCTCGAATTTGCATACTTAATCACACGAGGTTGATATGAAAATAATGTCATCCCTTTCCAAGACGAAAAGGATATACATCGGTTCATAACTCACACTTGTGATAATGATGTTATATTGAGTTTACATGTCCAATATGTGTGTTTCTATTATGAATAATAACATGTATTAAATGCACGTCAAAGTAGGATTGATGACTTGAATGTTTCGTCTAAGATATTCGTGTAATTTACCTTGCAATGCATTTGGTAAAGTTGTCATTTCCAAAAAACCAAACACGAACAAACGCACAACATATGTAACTTTGCTCATACAATTCAAAAGCACGAATCAAGACTCAAAACCACTTTTCGTTATAACCTTTTATCTCTATACCAAATAATCATAACACTATTTTTAAGTATATAAACCGAGAACAATTCAATTATATAAGATTAGGATTAGAAATTATGGAACATTTTTTATAAACCATTATTTTGCTTTCTTTCTATAAGTGATCGTAAGTGGACTTAGAATATAAAGATGATTATTATTCAAACGATAATTAATCTCATTATTCTATCCAATTACAAATGTTCAAGATATGAACTTGGAGTCGAGATTAAAATTTATCTAGATAACAAAAATATCAATAAAACGACCATAGATATTTTCCGAGTCTACATGTTTAACTATTTTTAGTTATTACATTAAATTACGAAATCGATCATAAGACGAAAAGAATAATCATTGAATTGCAATTCACACTTGTATTGATGATGTTTTGTTACGTCTAAATGTTCATAATGCTTGTGTTATTAGCAATGGTCAAAAATATGCTAAAAGCTAACACACTCCTAGTAGGATTGACATCGTTGAAATTCCATCTAGAAATTCACGATAACTGTAGGTCCTTGGTTTAGGATCTGACTAGCCTTTGTAAGACGATAGATAACTTGGATAAATCCAAATCAACTATATGAGAGACACTGACTATGAATTATCAAGTGT
>BQNB010095689.1:10719-25807 GCA_026074375.1 Tanacetum coccineum
AGTAGCTTTTGTATGGTTTAGTTTTATGATTTGATGTGTTTTTTATCTTAAAACGCAATATATTAGCTTTCGTAACTATCAAATTGTAGAATTAATACCTCTTTACTAAAATTACATGTTTTTAAGCTCAAATTGATCGAAAAAGAAGGAAAAAATGGATTTGATAGGTTTCGTAAACAAGAAAATAGGTTTCGGTAACTGTTTTTAGGCGGGAAATTACTTTTGTAGGACAATTTTAAGCTTTCATAAGGTAGAAATCGTTCGTAAACTGTCAAACGTAAGTCATTTCTTAGCTTTCGTAACATAGAATTAATTTCGTAACGATTAATCTAGCTTTCGTAAAATAGAAACTTGTTAATTTGAAGGGATAACGTTGAGTTTATCATTTTAAACTGTTAAAAATCAAATACGTAAGTTTTCTTAGGTTTCGTAGCTACGAATTCACGAAAGTAAGGGGTTTCTTGTTATTTTATCAAAGTAGAGTTTCTTTGGGAATTACGAAAACATGTTTCGTATTATTGAGCTTTCGGTAACCGTTGGGTTTCGTATATTGTGAGAGGTTTCATATTATTTGTGGTTTCGTATATCAGATTTGATAACAGAAGGTTTCGTAAGAGGTTTTGTATCACTGTTTTGATAAGAGAAGGTTTCGTAAGAGGTTTCGTATCACATCTTTAAGGTTTCGTACACTGTTTAAGAGGTTTCGTAACACAGGCAAGAGGTTTCATAACATTATTTTTGAGGTTTTGTTAAGCTGTTCAAAAGTTTCGTATCTTATTGTTTGGGTTTCGTAACAAAATTCAAAGTGTGATTCAAGACAATGTTGTTATTGCTTGTTAACTTTACAATTACAATACTTCATCTCCAAAACGATCCAAGTTTGCTTTGTAGTCATTTAAAACAACATGTCTACTTCTAAAAATTCAACCAACTCCAATCAACAAACTCTCGCTGACTTAGGAGATAATGAAAGACCTCTAATGCTTGAGAAGGGGAATTATATTCCATGGGAAAGTCGATTCAGAAGGTTTTTGGATAATAAGCTTGAAGACGGGGAGAGAATGTGGAATTTGATACAAAATGACCCTTATCAAAGACCCATGGTTGTTGATCCAACAAATCCTACTGTACCAATACTTGAGCCGTTGTCCAAAATGACTGAGGGTAACAAGAAGCAATACATTGCTTATGTTAGGGTCATGAATTATCTACTTCAAGAAATACCAAATGATATATACAATTCAGTGGATTCATGCAAGAATGCTAAAGAAATGTGGGAACGAATCAAACGATTGATGCATGGATCTGAAATTACTACTCATGTGAGACACTCACGTCTTATGGATGAGTTTGATAAGTTTGCAGCAAAAGAAGGGGAATCTTTAGACTCTGTGCATGAAAGGTTAACAACACTTGTGAACATCATGGATCGTAATAATGTTCGTCCAATACCGGTGGCAATCAATACAAAGTTTCTCAATTGCTTGCAACCAGAATGGAGTAAATATGTTACCATGGTTCGTCACAATCAAACTAGAGCTGCAGTCTCTTATGATGTGTTGTATGATCAGTTAGTGCAATTTGAACCACATGTTCTAGCATCAAGGGCAAAGAAAGCTGCCAAGAATCATGATCCTTTAGCTCTTATTGCTCATTCAAATGCTTCTTCATCACATTCTCATGCAAATTCTTCTTATTCTCCACAACCATACTAGGTCACACATCCTTCATCAGTCGTTGATTATGATGATGAATATCAAGGGGAGTTACAAGGCGATTCTCAAGAGGATAAGCTTACAACTGCTATGATGTAACTCGCTCGAGCAATATCTCAAAAGTTCTCTACACCCACCAACAATCGTCTTCGTGTTTCCTCTAACAAAAGGAATCAAGCTGTGGTTCAGGATGGTCGAGTTAACATACAAACCAAGAATGCTGGTTATGGTGGAAATGCTAACAAGAATGCAGGGAGAAACAGAACTCAAGGGTTTAATGCAGGTGATGAAAGCAATCAGATTATTCAGCGTGTTCCACGGACTGAGTTTACTCTGGGCATAGCAAACATTCAGTCTTATAATTGCAATGAGAAAGGTCATTATGCTCGTGACTGTCAGAAACTAAAAGTTCATGATGCAAAGTATTTCAGAGAACAAATGTTGTTAGCTATGAAAGATGAAGCTAGAAGCAATCTCAGCAATGAAGAGAATGATTTCATGCTTGATAATTCATATGGAGAAGATTTGGAAGAGTTAACTGCAACAGTCATTTTAATGGCTCGACTCTAACCAGCTGCTGAGAATGTTGAGACTGTACCATCCTATGATGTAAAGGCTATTAGCCAGGTACATGCTTCGTCTAAGGTTCATGAACAAGTGAGTCATGGAAAACGTAAAACTATTATTCAAACAACAGATGATGATCAAATAGATTCTAATATCATATTTGATGATCCGTTTGTGGAAAATAATGGTGGCACGTCTGAACATGATTCAACTGTTCATGACGAATATCGTGAAATACAAATGCTAGCATACAATATTCAACGTGAGGCTGAAAATCAAAAACGTTTGAATAATGAGCTTAAAAAGCAAAAAAGATTTGCTACAACGGGAACTTGAGACGTTTAAGGATCGGGTCAAAACATTTGAGTCAAAAACAATTCAATACTCAACATATAAAGAAACATGTGATGAATTAGAACGTGAAATACGGAATGATAAGGACACGATTGAACGACTTGTGAAAGAAAAAGAAAAAATTCAAAGTGATTTTCTCAAAGTTGAAAATGAAAAAATAATAATTCAACATGAAACACAGTTAGATTAGAAGGCTTTTAAAGAACGAGAAGATCGGTATCTTGATGATATCCTTGATCTCGAAGAAAAACTGAGTTCTCATGATCGAATTGTTTATAAAATAGGTCAGTCAATTCAAACGATTCACATGCTTGGAAAGAAACCAAATAAAGTTTATGATCCTTTTCTTAAAGCTGGGTTGGGTTATACAAATCATGTGCGTCTCAAGAAGCCATTGCAGCACAACCTAAAATGTATGATGGTGATTTAATTCATAACAATAAGTTGGTAATTCATACAACTGATTCAGAGGAAATTTTAGAGGATGCAGAAGAAAGTCGAAACAAAATGAGGCACAAAATGGTTCAAATTGATTATGAAAAGTTGAATGGCTTTATGAAACATTTGTTCCTCAACAAGAACTTACTACTGAACAAACATATTTTTCAATTCCTTCTACTTCTGATAATGGTTCTACGTCTAAATATGTTCCATCGGAGTCACCAAGTCCAAAAATGCCAACTGAGAGTCGGTTATTAACAATGATTGACACATTGGGAGATACAATTATCAGTTTCCAAACAAGGATTAATAAAACTTTTTTACAAGACACAGAACGAAGATGGTTGTCTGATAGTCAAAATATTCAAAATGAATATAAGAGGTTTTTTATAATAAGCCGATTTGATTCTGATGTCAATATCTTTATTCAAGACTTTGAGTGAAATAAAAGAGGAACTCATTGAGGAAGTGCAGGAAATGTTAAATATTTTGTGACAATGGAACAAAAAGTCAAGGAAAAATCTCCAACAGAAATTCTTTTGCAAAATGAAATTGATCTACTTTTGGAAGTATCCTTAACAAGTGAAATCTGAGATTATGTGTTGCTTTCGGTAGAACAACAAAACCATGAGTTGTTAAAAGTTGAACTTGAAAAAAGTTCAATTGATTCGGTCAGAGAATATCCCAAGCCAATTGCACCAAAAGAATCAAAATTCTTTAAAAAGCAATTTTAAAGATCCCAAGGCTTCAAGTATTGATTTTAAACTCAATTGCACATCAAAAAGAGAAAATGTCTTGTGATATCTCTTGGAAATCAAAAATGTCGCACATTGCATGATGAGAAATAGTGTTGCTAAAAATACAAGTTAAGTCTACTGTTAAAGAAAGAGAAAATATTAAACTTGAATTTCAAAGGCTTTTTAACTCAATCAAAGCAACACGGGCTCAGCATCAAAATAAAATTAATGAATTGATTGAACATGTCCATCAAAAGACATATGCTTATGCTGATGTTCGTGCTCAAAATCCAGATCTTTTATTACAATTAGATCTTAAAATAAGCTTATAATCGATGACAAATGAAAAATAGTTAAACACTAAGTTTGACAAATCTGAGACCTTAGGACAACTTCTCTGTGTAACACCGTTCAACAAAAATCTAGCAATTAAGGCTAAGAACGTGTCTGTGACAACCGTGGCTTGAGCAGGTTGGTCAAACCGTAGTATTGACCTAAATATTTGTTCTATAACTATGGTTTATGGGTATGTGTGTTTTATGAGGATTTAAGAATCAACCTAGTGAGTGTGAGAGTCTCATTGAGGTGTGATTATGACGGAGTTTGCATGGGTGCATTTCATTCACTTTTGAGTGACATGTAAATGACTTGTGAATTTTGAGCGTTTATGTATTTTGTGTGTATGTATTTATGAGTAAGTATTTACGTATTCATATTATTAGGTTTTAGAGTTTTGGAAGATGGAAATGTAGTTAGAATATGAAGAGTACAGGCAAAATTTCTATTTTGAAAAAGATAGGTTAATAGAAGTGAAAAGTTATTTATTTAAAAGTCTAGTAAATTGCGTTTAAGCGAAAAGGTATGGCAAACAAGCTAAGGTTTTTATAAAAACTTAAGTAAGGGCAATAAATATTTAATTAATAATATTATAATATATAATATTTAATAATATATATATATATATATATATATATATATAGTGGGGGATCGGCCGGCCCAAAAAGAAAAGGAAAAAAAGAAAGGAAATCCAAGCCTAATTAAACTAGGACTCTAATTAGGAATTATCTAGGATTATTCTAGAGGCCTATAAATACAAAATAAAATCCCATAACCCTCTCTCATATACTGTTCGACCGATCCAAGAGAAAAAGAAGAAGAGAAAAATTTAGGGTTTTGATTTTGTGAAGGAAACAAGCTTTAAGGTATGTTTAATTAATCTTTGTTAGTTATTAATCATTAAAAACATGTAATAATTATTATGATGGAATTAGGGTTTTTATAAATCTGTAAATTAATGATATTAATCATGTCATAATGATTAGGGTTTAATTGTAATCGTATGGGTATGATCGGTTAGGTTTAATTCATGTTAAAACTTGATTTAGGTTTGAGCAGAATTTTGGGTCGTGTTGTTCAGATGATATCTCATGATTGATAATGAGATTTTTGATGAATCTTATGTCTAAATTATAGTCCAGAGAGTCTACTTTCCAAAAAGTCTGGCCTCGAACGATTTTGAGTTCGGGAAGTCATTCAAATATTGTTTGCAAGAAAAGTTGTCAAAACAGTAAATACGGGTCAGATTTAGGTCTGATTTTGGGGAGTTAAACCCCTAATTAAAATTATAATTAGGATTATCCCTTTTACAGAAGTCAAGTTTCATGTGTCTATTAAACTTCCAAAAAATTTTAGCCTATGATTTGTTGTCTAAGTATGGTTTTTAGGGTCATACTTTTTAGTGTGCGTGCAGGTCCGAATTAGGACTGTTTTGAAGTTTGATTTTATTTGAGATGGTTACACATATAATTAATACATGGGAATCTCATGGTAGTTAGTAAACACATAAGGGATCATGTGTGATTTTTGGTATGAATTATGAGAGTCATTAAGTAAGGGTTTTAGGTGCGTAAAGTCACACTAAAATTCTGCAATTTTGATTAAAAAAGAGTTGTCTAATCTAATGTGTTAATGAAGCGGTTAAGGTTGGGCATGGTGTCGGAGTAACCCATGATGGGACTTTAAACCCCTAGAGACATCCATCATATGATTGTTACATGTGCGTTAAGCTTTTGGCTTAGTAGCGTGTAACACGAGTTATTTTGTTGTTTAGATTTGTGCTAGTTGTTTGTGAAGCTTTTTGTTGAAATCTTTTGGAAAGCTAAGCAAAGGTGAGTTTCATAGCCACTTTTTCTCATGTTATTTTGGGGTGAGAATGATGCTTGTTGTCGTGTTAAAATGTTTTTAATCTTGTTGTGGTTATGTGTATTGGATCGTGGGCACGTTCCATCTCGTTGTGTTGCGATATGATATGTTTGGTATTGTGGATCCTAATATCCAAAACGAGGTGTGACGGTGGTAAGACTGCGTGAGCTAATATGAAGCCATGTATCGCACATATGTAGTTGATATGATTGTGGATCGTGGGCATGTTCCGTCCCGTTGTTGTTATTTGTTTTCATGAATTGTTTTGGTAATTGCAGCAGCTAATTGAAAGTTTATTTTGGATATTGTTGTATGTCGTAAACCTATGATTCTCGCTTAACTTTATGTTGACGTTTTAAGCATCATTTTCAGGTGAGCTTAATGGTGCTAAGATAGAGCGAAGTGGCTAGAAGAGACCGTAGGATGCTTGGAGTTTATTTATGCTTTCTGTTTGAATAAATGCGTTTGCATGAATTGTTTGGATTATGTTTTTGCATGTCATTTATTGACGAGACCTTTTTCTCATTAATAAAGACACCATTAGGTTTTGGGTATTGTTATGACACTTTGTGTCTTTGCTTTACTTTAGTTTTCATTTTAGTATTCTCTATATAGACACCATGTGTTGTGATGATATCCATTCTTGTTTACGCCTCGCGTTTCCGCCTTGGCGGGGTGTGACAGATTGGTATTAGAGCCTTTGGTTATAGAGAACTAGGTGGTTGAGCCTAGACTATAGCTTAAGGGTCCCTCATATAGTTGCATTTTAGGGCATAAGTGTTTGTGTACGTATATACCCCCATATGTTCCCGTACTTAAAAGCTTTGAATTTTTTTCAATTTTGAATTACTACTATATAATAGGCAATATATTTACTTTTGCATTATGGGATCTTAATGTATATACCCTTTGTTATTGTATTTTAGTCATGTCTTCCCATACCCCTAGAGATTATCATTGGGATGATTATTTACTTCACTGGTCTCCCCGAAGTTGGGTGACTTTTGAGAGAGGAAAAGTCAAACCCAGCGAGGCCCAACATGAGTTTATTTTGTTTTTCACCTCGATGCGTTTGCTATAATGAGGATTGCTTTTATATTTTGGGTACGATGTGACTTTGTTTTCGTTTAGTTCGATTGGGATTTTTATTGTTCGTTAGATGGATTATCATGTTTGAGTTATATTTGGATTATTATTAAGTGCAATGTGGTAGATGTGTGTTATCATTGAGATGTGTGGTCTTGGAAGTAAGTACACGTGTGAAAAAGGTGCAATTATAATTATGGTCGCGAACATAATTATAAAGGCAACACACACGTAGACTTGTGACTTTGATTGCATTGATCATTGTTGCTTGTATGTAATTATGTAACGGATGTAAGTATGGATAGTTGTGTAGATGGTATGTTGATGTGATGTTGGAGTATCTGTCTGAGTATGGTTGTGTGGTTAGAGAATTCCTCTCTTAACCGATCGGGCGATTATATTAGGTTGGGTTGCGTAGATGGTAAGGTTCTCTTTTCTTCTACATTTGTTGGATACATCGGATAACCTGTTGGTATTGTCGTCGCGTTTCTTAAGTTGGTTCGTTTGATCGTTTGTTCGTTGATGATATCCAACGCTCGTGTTGGTATTCTTACGTGTTATCATAGAACTGGTGTTTTATGTTCTCCGTTCGGCGTTTTGATTGTTTTCCTTTGTCTAAAGGTGACGATACTTTTTGGTTTGGTTCTAAGACCGTTGGTATGGATGAGTCCTTATGGTTGTTTGGTTTGTAAGAGTTCTTGTCGTGTTCGTTTTCAAGTAAATTAATATTTTGGTATTGGAATTCTTAAGGTATTTTGGAGTCTATTTTGCTATCATGATGTTTTTTTTGTTGTGAGTCATAAATTCCATTTGAAAGTAAGTTTGTTGTAGTTGATACCATATTGTTTAGGTGTTAAAAACTTCTTTTAAAAAATAAATTATATAAATAAAATGCAACACGTTTTTTTTTCAAAATCATCTTTTGATTTCTTTTATGAAAACCATAATTAAAATAAGTTTATGAAAATTTTATTTAAATTTATTTTTACACTTAAAATTATTTGCATTATTAACTAAGGTGATTCTATTGTTTTAAAATGATTGGTATAAGGTTATGAGGGAAAGTTTCCTTGGGTAAAAATCGGTTTTGGTACAAAGGTTCTTAATCTTTTAATTAATGGGTCGTGGTACGTGGTATTATTCGTTGGGGGTGTTTCTAGCAATCGTTGATGCGTTTGTTAGGTCGGAGGTTCGTTCTTCTTGTTGACGTTTACATTCGGTTGATTTTTTTTCTTTTTGGAATCGTGTGATTTTTGGGTCCATACCAATTGGTGCATGTGAAGTTTGAAATTTCCTCATGGCGTGGTGCTAGAGTTGATGTTAGGACGTATCTTCTGGGTGGTGCGATTGATGGTAGCGAAGCGAATGGAATTATTCGCGATCCCAAGTTGGAATTAGAGAGTTCTCGTTTTACTTTTGATTTAGTACCTCTTAGTTATGAGAGTGTTGATGTAGTCGTAGGAGAGAATTGGTTGTTGAGACATAAGGCTGAGATGGTATGCCACGAGAAGGTAGTTAAAATGCCTTGGTAATTTGGAGAGTGCTTAAGGTTCATGGAGAAAACGAACTAAAGAGGATACGAGGTCTCGTAGGAGTACCAAGGAAGATGAGTTGAGATTATGTGATATCTTTGTAGTATGTGAGCCCTCTAAAGTGTTCCTAAGGAATTAGTAGGTTTTACCCCTCGTCGTAGAATAGGATTTCGTATGGAATTAGTACAAGGAGCGACGCCGATTTGCGAAGGCTCGTGTCGTTTGACGTCTTTAGAAAGGCAAGAGGTGTGGAATGATTGCAGGAGTTGCAAGGTGAGGGTTGGTTCGAATGGTAACTTGTGGTGGGAAGCATCTGTATTGCTTGGTAGGAAGAAAGGTGGGTAGTTTGGAATGTGCATAGATTATCTCGAGAAGAGTGAGATAGAAAATTCGTATGTGATGTCACCAATGGAGGGTGCACGGGGATGACGTAGCCAAGACTATTTTTTTAGGATGCGTAATGGACACGTTGAAGTTTACGGCTATGCCCTTTTGGGTTAACCAATGCACCAGCGGTTTTCATGGAGTTAATGAGCCGGGTGTGCATGGCCGTATATAGACAAGCTAGTTAACGTATATATACAGACGATATTTTAAACCGACTCGAAGTCTAAGGAGGAGTACGAGTCGCACGTGAAGATGATCGTGGAGTCACTGAAGGAAGAGAAGATGTACGTGAAGTTTTCCAACAACGTGGAAGCGGAGCAAAGAGGAAGCTATCTAGATGTGGAAGGAATCAAATGGGTAATGAGCCGATCTTGGCATTGCCGGAAGGAGCAGACGATTTCGTAGTATATTATGACGCGCGAAGCAAGGATTTAGAAGCATGCTTGGAAAAAAAGGGAGAAGGTGATTGCTTGTACGTCGCGACAACTGAAGGTTCTTATGAAGGATTGCATGACTAACGTGGTAGGTTTTGCCTTATAATGCTAGAGGCATTAAGTGAACGAGACATAGAGAGTAATCTATACGGATCATGAATGTCTCCAACACACTTTCAATCGGAAGGATTGAACATGAGGCAAAGATAATGGATGGATGTTATT
Source organism: Tanacetum coccineum (assembly GCA_026074375.1). NCBI lineage: Eukaryota > Viridiplantae > Streptophyta > Magnoliopsida > Asterales > Asteraceae > Tanacetum > Tanacetum coccineum. The sequence goes on from BQNB010095689.1 coordinate 20,400, forward strand.
TAGTGAGTTGGATTTCGAGGCCAAGTACCATCTGGGAAAGGAAAATGTAGATGTTGTACCGTGGAGTAGAAAGAAGGAGTGAAGCCAAGAATGAGTTCGAGATAGATGTACGACGATCCGATCTAGGTTTGAGAAAAGGATGTTGGTGGTATAAGATAAGATTTCCAAAGCAAAGAACCGCGTCAACATAAGATGTGTGTGGCTTGGACCTACGAGTGTGAAAAGAGATAGAGAGTGGTTATATTGGTTAGATAAGGTTAGGACCTCTATTTGGAGTGATGTAAGGAACTTGGCTATTAAAGAGGCATATGTAAGACAAGTATTGCTATCCTCTGGTGCGGACTATGATGTTGTGTGGTTTTAGGTTACTAATCGTTGGATGGGTATGAAGAAGGATATAGCTAGTTGGTGGAGTAAGTATTATAGACGTATTCTGAAGGGAAGTGAGTATCAAGGGTCTTTAGGATTGTTGCTACAACCTGAGTTACCGAGTAGAAGTGGGAAAGGATAACTAAGGATATTGTTGTCAAGTTACTAAGTATGAGTAGTAGATACAATGCGATTTGGGTGTAGTCAATGGACTGACTAAGTCACCCCATTCATAGCTATGCTTAGGACAAGTATGGTAGATTTTAGAGGTAATTGAAATATTATCTTTTCGTGAGATGAGTTTTTCCTAAGGTGGGGATTATCATTCGAGTATGGATGTGCTTTATTTGAAACATGGTATAGAAAGGAATGTAGGTTACCGTTTTATGAGCCGTAACTAGAGGGAGTGAGTTGAATGGATCGAATTTGATACAAGAAATAATCAACAAGATAGTGGTAATACAGGAAAGGCTTGAGGAAGCTAAATTGTCGAAAGAGTTAGCTTGGTAGTAGTGGGAAACTTTTGAAATAATGCTGGTAGGTTATGGGTGGTTGTAGATTTACCTTGGTAAGGTGTAGTACGTTTGGGAAAAAGAGACAAGTTAGAACCGAGTTATGTATTACCATTTGAGATCCTTGGATGGATTGGGCCTATAGTTTGGTTGAGAATTCTGTCTTATGAGCTGAGTATCGGAAATTGGATTGGGAGGTGCTGAAAGTTTGAGTAAACCTGAATTTGCGTGGATTCTTTAGATACATTGAGCTTTGTAACATCTTATATCTTAATTACAAGACAGTTCTTGTTTGATGAGTTGCGAGGTTAAGATATAAAACACGTTGTTACAACAACTAAAGGGTTTTGATGAGTTTTCTCGATGACGAGCGAGGTTCATGTAGTGGGATGCTTCTTTTCGTTTGGGATTGATGTGTTGCTAATTGCACCCTTGTGGAGGTAAGCAAAGTCATAGCAGTTGGATTCGGATTGTGGAAGTTAGTCGAGATTAAGGTTGACAAGACTCTTTGTTTTGTCGAGGAACCGTTAATGTTGTGGACCGAGAGGTCATGAGTAAAAGCATAGTATGATAGCATTAGTGAAAGTTCGTTGGGATTCGAAGCGTGGTCCTAAGCTTACTTGGGAACGCAAGGATCAAATGAGGTCTAAGTGTCCTCAGTTGTTTGTCGATAGTGCTAATGCCTCGAGTAGTTAAATCTCGGGACGAGATTTTCTCAAGGTGGGGATACTGTGACAACCATGACTTGAGCAGGTTGGTCAAACCGTAGTGTTGACCTAAATGTATCTGTTGCAATGTATGGTTATGTGTTTATACGTGTTTATATGTGTTTGTGTGGGATATGTGAGATTGGATAATCAATCCATTGAGCGTGATCGTCTCATTGGGATTGGATTTGTGTTGAATTTTGTGAAGTTCATTTCGTTCACTTTTGGTGACAAGGGAAATGATTTCGGTGATTGAAGCGGTTTCGCGTTAATTGTGTCAGTAATTATACGTATACGTATTTTTGTGTTAGTAATTTAAGATAAGTTTAGGTTTTAGAGGTTAAGTTAAGATAAATGAGTTATTTAATGGAGAAATTTCATTTTAATCACTTATAGTGATAATGGAATTGATTGGGTATTTTGAGAGAATTGGATTGGTTAATATGTGGATCTCTAGGTGATGGATTAAAAATGAGAAGTGTGTCATTTGTGAAAGAAATGAGTTTGTTAAAATATGAGAGTTTTTGGAAGACTTTCTATTTTTAGAAAGTGAATTTGGAAATGAAAATTTATTTTTAGAAAGTAGTTTTCAAGCAAAATGATTTAACAAATTAGCTTAGGTTTTTATAAAACTTAAGGTATAAAGATAATTAATTAATTAATGAAAGAAAAGAAAAAAAAATATTTTTTAGGCATGAATAGTAATATCCGAATTTAGAAAATAAAAGGGAAAAAAAAGAAAAAAGGAGTTTTATTTGGAATCAAATTCTAATTAGGAAGTATCTAGGATATCCCATGTAGCCTATAAATACAAAAAATAAAACCCAAACCCACACCCCTTGTTTCAGTCGACCGATCAGAGAAGGAGAAAAAGAGAGGAAAAAAGTTAGGGTTCTTTGCTAAGGTATTTTTCCAATTCCTTGTAAATTCTAGTTATTATTTTTAATTCTAGTAATCTAAACATGATGGATTAGGGTTCCAAATTAGGGTTTATAAATTAGGGTTTTTATGTTTCTGAAAGTTTATGATGTATAGATCATGTTTGATCATTCGTTTGATTAATTACACGATTGGGTTAGTCGGTTAGAGCTTGATCTTTGGATATAGTCGTTTTAATTCACTACAGAATTTTGGTCAGTCTTGTAGAGTTCATAACTCATTCATAAAAGACCAAATAAACAATTTACAATATATTGGAGATAACCTCAGAGAGTCTACTTTCCAGAAAAGTTAGACTCATGAGTTTTTATGTTCGGGAAGTAGGTCAAAAGGTCGTTACAAAATCAGTGTGTAAAACTGTGACGAATTTCAGTTTTGGTTTTGATATTTCTAAAAATACTTAGACATCTAATTAGAGGCTCTAAATCACTAGGAAGTTAGTTCATATATTGTGTGTGACCCCTGAATTTTTACTAAGCATATAATGAGGTCTAAGGTGGTCATCTAGTGTCGTACTTTTAGAAGGTCAGATTCTGGACGAATTCTAGACACTTTGGATTAATCAATTTTTAAAGGGTATTAGTAAAAGGGTAATAGCTTTGGGAGAGCTATGGGAGGTTCATAAGACATATGTTGAAAGTGAATTTTGGTTGAATTATATAAGAAGTGTTTATGTGATGCGTTTAGGACGGTAAGTGAGTTATAAAAATTCTGCTCAAAACCAGAAAGGTTTAAAGTGTAGGCATTGAAGTGTAAATAGCATATGTAGGAGTTGGAAAAGGTTTAAATCAAGTATAGAGCTATGGTAGATAGCTTAGATATCCATCATAGTTGAGGTTACATCATATTGGGTTGAATACCTAATTGATGGTAGTTTATTGTGTGCTTAATTGTTTAGATTGTTCGTGAGGTGTTGTGAAGCTTTTGTTGGATTATTTTGGGAAGCTAAGCATCAGGTGAGTTTCATAGTCCCACTTTTACTTCGTTTTAAACTTGGGATGGAAATGATGCTAGTATGGAAATGTTTTGATTACTGTGATAATGTGTTTAAAGTGATGCATGGACTTTATGTGGCTATTATATGTTATGTGCTACATGTTTGTGATGTGATACGCTCCATGGCTTAGTGATCAATTGGAGTGGGTTTTGTGGTATGCTCCATGGCTTAGTGATCAATTGGAGTAGTTCTGCGATAGAGACGTCTCGTAATCGTGTGAATGGTATTGGTTTGGATTGGATTTGATTTGGTTTACATGATAGCTTATATGGTAGTTCATTTATTGTCATGCAGTGTTTTCATTTATCACAGTAATGATTTAATTGGATTTATATCGTGTCTTAAACCTATGACTCTCACCAACTTTATGTTGACGTTTTAAGCATCATTTTCAGGTGAGTATCAGGATGATAAGAAGGATGTTAGGAAGAGTGGCTAGAGAGACCCTAGGCATTGCTTGTGGAGTTGTCTTTTCTAGTCTTTTCAGTTATGACATTTTTTTGCTTGATACTTGATTGTTAGAGATTGTTAGTATTTGGATCATTTTGTTTCGTGTATGACATTACTTTAGTAATGCAAGACTCCTCTATCTTGTGTTGGGTATTGTCATGACACATAGTGTCCATTTGATTATTTCTTTCATTTAGATTTCTCTATAGTAGATACCATTGTGTTGTGATGATATCTATGATGTTACGCCTCGTGTTTCCGCCTAGGCGGGGTGTGACATCATGGAGCTACTTGAGGTGCTTGATGTGCTTGGTTTTTAGGTTAGAACTAGTTTTAGGTATTTATGGTTTTGGTAAAGGTTTAGGTTAGAATTAGGGTTTTGTTTAGGGTTTAGGGTTAAGATTAGGGTTTTAGAATGATTTGGGGTTTAGTTTCTTGGTTTAGAAGTTGTGCTTTACGTGTTGTAACTTGTGTTAAAGTGGTGGTAGGAAATAAACATGATTTGGAAGGGAAAATGACCTAGTTTGAATTCTATGCATGTTTAACTTGTACATTGGGCTTTAGAAGGTTGTACTAGTGTTTAGGAGGGAAAATACATTCAAAAATAACTTGTACACTTGCTTTAGACATTTGTACATGATATGTGTGAAAACACATATCCATTTTATATCAAAATATGGCTTGTATATTTTTTGTTTTGTCTTTCTTATTGTGTAGGTACGGATAAAGCAAAAATCCCAAGAAAACGGTCAAAAACCGGGCAAACACGAACACGGGAACGGAAGAGTACACAAAAAGCCAGGAGGAAGCTATCGAAGTCAAACCCTGGTCAACCCTCAGTCAACCCTTGGTCAAAAACACTAAGAGACAAAAACTCCAAACTCCCGAATCAGTCCCTAAAAAATCATAAATGACAAAAATGGACCTTAGTCCCTAAAATAGTTAACACCCGTTAACTATTAAACCCTAAACACCCGTTACCTCTAGCCCACTTCCTTTTATAAAAAATAATAAGCCCAATCCTTGCCCAAGTCAACAAGCCCACCACCCCTAGTCAAACTTACCAACCGTTTTAAATGGTTAAAAGAGGCGCGAATGAACAATTACTGTTCATCGTCTCTAAGGTTTAACCATAAGGTCAAAATCATAGGGCTAATGTAAATTGAGGGCATAAAAGGAAGATTCAAGTAATAAGGTCCACGTTGGCTAAGTCATACATCATCAAGGCTCTCCTATTGGTTAAACCCAAGGAATAATGACACGGTGGATTGAAGAAAGCACAAGGGAGTGTTGGGATTTGAACTTGAGGTACTCTCGCAAGAAGCACAGAGGCCTCTGACACACGGATGCCACACTGGCAATCCGTGTGTCCCAAATCTAATCCAACGGTTAAAAAGCAGAGACTCAATGATTAGAGGAATCAAGGGTCAATGA
>BQNB010095690.1:0-13178 GCA_026074375.1 Tanacetum coccineum
CACGTTTTTCTTCCAAAAACTTAACCAAACCACGAATTCGTGAGCTTATACTATTAAATAAGCCACGAAATAAGCTTAAAAACTTATAAACCACTAAATCAATCACCTATCCACCCGAGGCTCTTGATGTCAAATGTCGGTAACCAATAAATCACTTCACTTCAATGTCTTGATAGCACAAAATAAATAAGAAGAAGATTAGTGGTGTTTGTGGTGGTTGCGATTTGCTTAAGAGAGAAAGAGAGAAAAAGTGGAAGGGTTACTTGCAAATGAAAAGTTACAAATGAACCAACACCCTCTCCATCCTTGGAGAGGGGTATTTATAGTTAAGACTAAAAGGCTTGCATGCCTTTAGTAATTTTACGGTCCGGGCTCGGGTTTACTTGGGCTTTCGCCCGATACACGTGACCGATTAGATTACAAATACGAGCCCGTTTACCCGTTTAGCCTATTACAATGTATATTAATTTAGTGACCGAGACCTAATATAATTATGAACGAACTTTCATTGTTCGACTCAATATTTTGAGGCTAACAATTTATAACACATATCAACGAACAATCAATCCTTCAAATAATACTATCGGTTTAAGCTTTAACGAACCGGCTATCTTCATAATTTCCTCCTTTTTTCCAACAATTTTCTAATTGTTTCGATTTTTTAAACATAATTGATACACTACGAATCTCGGTGTAATTTCACCATCTTCACGATCATAATACCTCCGGATAATTTCTTCATAATTCTTCGTACTCGGATATACCAATAATTGTGAAAGTAGTAAAAATACATGAGTTTAACTACTTTTACATTCCCATTGCAATGTGCAATTTTCCCAATCATACCAGAGATAGAAGATGACACAAGACACAGGAAATACATACTTTACACTAAAGCAACTAGCAACTGATAAATGGACTTAATCTAACAGGATAGGCTAAGGTGTAAAGGTGTAACAAAACAAATAGTTAGTGAAAACAGGAATGGTTAAACAGATTTTTCTAGGAGAATCTTACTATGAAAGTGAGAGTAAACAAAGGGTATATACGGGGTTAACTAACCGGTGTGGTTAGTTAAATACATAACATATATAGGTTTTTTTTGGTTTAATTCAAGAAATTTACCAATTTAAACAAGTTACTCCATCTAAATCTATAGTACTCATTATTGTGGTCTCGAATAGATATACCAAGCTAAGTTCTAAAGTCTACAACATCACCGGCACACTCATATTTTTGTAAAATTTTAGTAAATATTCAAAAACGGATAAGGCTGAATCCTCACAATATCTAATAAAGGTTTTGTGTGCAGGTTAGTTATGTAACTATAATTTCACAAAAGTATGCTCGAAAAATTTTTAAATGTAAGCATAATTTAGGCATATTATTGTGAAAGATAGGACAAGTAGCGTTCTAATTCTCCTCCCCCACTTAAATTATACAACGCCCTCGTTGTATAAACATAATAGTTAAAAACAAGAAATAAAAGAATTAGAACGAGAAACTCACCTGATATTTGCTCGGTATGATTCTCCATGTTAAGTTTATGAGCAAGAATGTGTGTTGTAAATGTGTCAGGATACCAGCATGACTACAACATATTGAATTCCAGATTATAGATACTTCACCAATGTTATCGATTTCTTTCCATTGAGGTCCTGTGTAAGATATAAGAAAACCATGCAAACCTATCTCGGGTATTCTACGGTTAATAAAAAAATAAAAATAAAAACTATACAGGAAGTCGATATGTCATTTCCCAAAACCAAGATACGCCATATTGAAACCTGTAAAAAGTATCTGAGTACGGATCAGTCTGCCAAATACGCCGTATCATATAATGAATATGTCGTATAGATAGAAATGACAATAATGTTTTAAACGTAGAAAATAAAATTATGGATAATGTCCTGACAATCAATACGCCGTATGGTGTGGAGCGGATACGCCATATTGATGTTTGGGAAGACAGACTCGATAAAAATAATTAAAAACAGTTCGGGTTGTCTCCCAGGAAGCACTTTTCTTTACAGCAAAGTCTTTAAGTTACACTTTTCTTCAGGCTCCTTTATTCCTTGATGCATGTCACGGTCAACCCTTCGTCCTTTTTTCAAAAACTCTCTTGGTAGATGTGAGACACACTATCTTCATTTCTCTTCCAAGCATTACATTCGCATGTGTTAATAGCAATGTACTCTTTGTTAGGTCCTAACGAATACTTTATAACTTTAAACTTGTCGGCCTTGCACACCCTTTCATTGAGCTGCTCATCTTTTATATTGTCAGAGTGGGGTGCGTTGTTTAGAATAATATCGTTTACCTTGCAGTCAAGAATGGAGACTATCTTCCATATCAGTAACTGTGCAGTCGAGAACCAAGTCAAGTTTACTACTTGCACTCTTCATGGTGTTGCCTTAACATGGTGGAACTCCCATGTCAAGACAGCTGGTCATGATGCTACTTACGACATGCCTTGAAAAACACTTATGAAAATGATGACTGCTAAGTACTGTCCTCGAAATGAGATCAAGAAATTAGAGATAGAAATCTAAAATCTAAAAGTAAAGGATACTGACTTGACGTGTTATACCTAACGCTTTCAGGAACTAGCATTGATGTGCGGGAGAATGTTTCCCGAAGAGTCGGATCAGGTCGAAAAATATATGGGTAGATTACCTGACATGATCCAAGGAAATTTGATGTCTACCAAACCCAAGACAAAGGAAGAGGCTATTGAAATGGCAAACAATCTGATGGATCAGAAACTTCGTACGTTGGTTGAGCGTCAGATTAAAAACAAAAGGAAGCAAGATGATGATTCCAGAAATAACCAGAACCAACAACAACTGAACAAGAGGTAGAACACTGGTAGGGCTTACACTATTGGGCCTGGTGAGAAGAGGGAGTATAGTAGATCTCTGCCAAAATGTTCCAAATGCAATTATCATCATAATGGTCCGTGTGCACCGAAGTGCCACAAGTGCAACAAGGTTGGCTACCTGGCCCATGATTGTAGGAGTTCTAGCAATGCTAACACCGGTAACAACCAGAGAGTCACTAGGACTAATCAGAAGGGTATCAGTTGTTATGAATGTGGTGCTTAGGGGCATTTTAAGAGAGAATGCCCAAAGCTGAAGAACAAAAATCGTGGTAATCAAGGTGGGAATGGCAATGCTCCAGCAAAAGTGTATATGGTGGGCAATGCAAGGACAAACCTAGACTCCAATGTCATTACGGGTACGTTCCTTCTAAACAACCACTATGCTTTTATCTTATTTGATACTGGTGCCGATAGGAGTTTTGTGTCTACTGCATTTAGCTCCCTAATTGATATCACACCAACTACATTAGACCATTATTACGATGTTGAACTAGCCGACGAGAAAATAATTAGGATAAACACTATCATTCGGGGTTATACATTAAAGTTCTTAAATCATCCATTCAACATCGGCTTAATGCCCGTAGAACTTGGTAGTTTCGATGTCATAATTAGTATGGATTGGTTGGTAAAGTACCATGATGTCTTTGTTTGTGATGAGAAACTCGTTCGTCTTCCCTTCGGAAACAAGACATTGATTGTTCATGGTGACAGAAGCAACCAGGGAAACGAGACTCGATTGAACTTTATCTCGTGCACTAAAACACAAAAGTACATGCTAAAAGGATGTCATGTCTTTTTGGCACATGTTACTATAAAGAAGACTGAAGACAAGTCAGAGGAGAAACAACTTGAGGACGTACCAATCGTTCGAGATTTTCCTGAAGTATTTCTTGAGGACTTACCGGGTCTTCCACCGACTCGACAAGTGGAATTTCAGATCGATTTGATACCTGGTGTTTCACCTGTAGCACGAGCACTTTATCGTTTAGCTCCGTCCGAAATGAAAGAGTTGTCAGAGCAACTGCAAGAACTATATGACAAAGGCTTTATAATACCCAGTTCCTCACCTTGGGAAGCACCGGTCTTGTTTGTCAAGAAGAAGGATGGATCATTTTGAATGTGCATTGACTACCGAGAACTGAACAAGCTAACCGTGAAGAATCTTTATCCACTCCCGAGGATCGACGATTTATTTGATCAACTACAAGAATCCAGTGTTTATTCTAAGATAGACTTGCGATCGGGTTATCATCAGCTTTGAGTACGTAAAGAAGATATTCTGAAGACAGCATTCAAAACTCGGTATGGTCATTACAAGTTCCAAGTAATGCCATTTGGTTTGACGAACGCATCGCCGGTATTTATGGATTTCATGAATCGGGTGTGCAAACCATATTTGGATAAGTTTGTGATCATCTTTATTGACGATATACTAATTTATTCAAAGAACAAGGGAGAACATGAAGAGCATCTTAACTTAATCTTAGAGTTGCTAAAGAAAGAGGAATTGTATGGTAAATTCTCTAAATGTGAATTTTGGATTCCAAAGGTACAATTTCTTGGCCACGTGATTGATAGTCAAGGCATTCACGTAGATCCCACCAAGATCGAATCCATAAAATATTAGGCATCTCCTAAGACTCCAACGGAGATTCATCAATTTTTAGGTCTTGCCGGTTATTATCGAAGATTTATTGAAGGATTTTCGAAGGTTGCTAAGCTAATGACCAAGTTTACTCAGAAGAAAGTCGCCTTTGAATGGAGTGACAAGAAAGAAGCAACTTTTCAGACATTGAAGGATAAGTTGTGTAGCGCACCTATCTTAGCTCTACCTCAAGGAGCTGAGAACTTTATTGTTTATTGTGATGCTTCGCATAAAGGATTGGGTGTTGTTTTGATGCAAAATGAGAAGGTGATTGCTTATGAATCACGACAATTAAAGATTCATGAGAAGAATTATACTACTCATGTTTTGGAACTCGGTGAGGTATTATTTACCCTAAAGATTTGGAGGTACTATTTATACGTAACCAAGTGTACAATGTTCATTGATTACAAGAGTTTACAACACATTCTTGACCAAAAGGAGTTGAATATGAAGCAACATCGTTGGTTAGAGTTGCTTAGTGATTACGATTGTGAAATTTGTTATCACCCGGGGAAAGCAAACGTAGTGGCAGATTCCTTAAGCCGTAAAGAACGGATTAAGCCATTACATGTTTGAGCCTTAGTCATGACTATTGGTTTGAATCTCCCCAAACAAATTTGGAAGCTCAAATAAAAGCACAGAAACCAAAGAACTTCAAGAACGAAGACGTAGGTGGTATGATCAGGAAGGATATATTGAAGGAAAAGTTGGAACTCCGTGCCGACAGAACTCTATGCTTAAATGGCAGGATTTGGTTGCCATGTTACTGTGATTTAAGGACTGTGATTATGCACGAGTCCCACAAGTCAAAATACTCTATCCATCCGGGTTCCGACAAGATGTATCAGGACATGTAAAAGCTATATTGGTGGCGTAATATGAAGGACAACATCGCCACCTATGTTCGCAAATGTTTGACATGTTCTAAGGTCAAGGCTGAACACCAAAGGCCATCAGGTTTGTTGGTGCAACCTGAGATACCTCAATCGAAGTGGGATAATATCACTATGGATTTTGTCACGAAGCTTCCTAAGTCGTCACAAGGTTATGACACCATTTAGGGGATTGTTGACCGACTTACTAGTCTGCACTCTTCTTACCAATAAGGGAAACTGATCCCATAGAGAAATTGGCGAGAATGTACCTAAAGGAGGTAGTCATGAGGCATAGAATACCCATCTCAATCATTTATAATCGTAACAGTAGATTCACATCAAATTTCTGGAGGTCACTTTAGAAGGCTTTAGGTACTAGTTTGGATATGAGTACTGCATATCATCCAGAGACTGACGGACAGAGCGAGAGGACTATTCAAACTCTCAAGGATATGCTACGTGCTTGCGTGATTGAATTTGGAAATGGTTGGGTTAAACATTTGCCATTAGTTGAGTTTTCATATAACAATAGTTATCACGCTAGCATCAAGGCTACACCATTTGAGGCACTTTAAGATCGAAAGTGTCATTCACCTATTTGTTGGGCCGAGGTTGGAGAAGTTCAACTCACCGGTCCAAAAATAGTTCAAGAGACAACCAAGAATATTATTCAGATCAAGTAAAAGATTCAAGCCGCTCGTGACCGACAAAAGAGTTATGCCGATTTAAAGCGTAAGCCGGTGGAATTTTAAATTGGAGATAGAGTTATGCTTAAGGTTTCACCTTGGAAAGGGGTCGTACATTTTGTCAAACTGGGGAAATTAAACCCTAGGTATGTTGGACCTTTCAAGGTGTTGGCTAAGGTTGGAGCCGTTGCTTACAAGCTTGAGCTTCCTCAAGAGTTGAGCAGGGTTCACAGTACATTTCATGTATCCAACTTGAAGAAATGTTATTCCGACAAACAACTAGCCGTTCTGTTAGATGGACTTCATATTGATGATAAGCTTTATTTTATAGAGGAACCCATAGAAATCATGGATCGAGAGGTCAAACGGTTGAAGTAAAGCCGTATCCTAATTGTCAAGATTCGGTGGAGCTCTAGGAAGGGTCCTGAGTTTACCTGGGAACGTGAAGACCAATTTCAAAAGAAGTATCTGCATCTCTTCACTAAACTTGTACCTTCGTCAAGTGTCGCGACTTGAGCCTTGGGTACAAGGCTCTTCTAATGGGAGGAGACTGTAACATTTCACATTTTTAGGTCATTTTACGACTTCAATTATTCCACTATTTATTTTTAGGCTTTTACGCGTTTGCTTTTTATTTAAATCGCGTAAATTAAAAATAAGCATTTAACGTAAACGGGCATCAAACAGATAAATGTTTACGTAAAGTAAGTGTTATAAAGTTATTAGGATATGGCAAACCATAAACCCATCTACACTTCAACAAATACCCACCATTATACCCAATACCCAAAAATATATTACAAACTTATGTAAACATGCATGATTATCCGAATCTATACACAAACATATACATACACTTGTAAATTAAATTCCAATACTCCACTAACTTAAATAAACAACATTACTTGTTATCCAATGGATTCAAGCCCTAAAAATTAACACCAACCTTGTCTCCTACACCTTCTATGATTGGCTAGAAATGAGGAGAAACAAGAGGAGACCAAACCAAGCATGCTAAGCCTTGTCATTTCATTTTTACACAAAGACATTCATGCCATATTTTTACAAGACCTAAGTAATATACAATTGCCTAATCCCATGCCCTAAAGGCAAGCAAAACCGGACACACCCTTAAGGGATCTCAAAACCATTTGTTAGTTTCAAATCATGGTATTCTTCTAATCCCTAGGCTATAAATAAGACCCAAAAAGCAACTAGTTCACACACACTTACCATTTATAAGAAATCATAGGTAAAAACCCTCTCTTTGAGCTCTATAGCTCACGGCTCACTCTCAAACCCAAATACATTGCATAGTTTTGATTTTACAAGTATTTCAAGTGTACAAGGTTCATTTTTAGGCATATCTAATGTGTATTGGAAGCTTAGTTGGGTGTTTAAAAGGGTTTGCACAAGGGAAAGGAATTAGGGTTTCCTTGGTTAAATTAGGGTTTTCTTGTTTTGGAAGCTTGGATTTTCTTGATAAGTTAGGGATTTTACTTTGTTTCTCTTCATCATCCATCTTGTTAAGGTCTTCTAAGAACCCTAAACTTTTCATATTATTAATTTCATGTTTTATATAATTGTTATATAGTTAATCATCACCTAGGTTGTTTTATAAGTTATAAAATGGATTTTTACACTTGTATAAATTCGAACTTTATTTTTCATATGATGTTATGATGCTAAAATGATGATAGAAGGCAAAGACACACTTTGTATAATTGTTTGTTAATTTATAAAACTACTTTATAAATTAATTATATAAAAGTTTATTTATTATGTTTATGAATAAATAAATATGGAGACATGTTATCTTGGACATATATCTTGGACACAAATTAGAGGACTCAAATTTTACCAAAGATGTGTTATTAAGTAAAGTAGAGGACTTGTAGTAATTCATTTATGCCAAAAAGTTTATAAAATAAGTTTCTACACTTTTTAATTAAAACACTAAAAACATTATGTTTAAATTCGTGAAATAAAATAATTATTTTATATTTTATTCAAATAGTACATGTTATAAGGATCGTAAGCATATAAAGAACTCGAAAATCTGAATTATAACGAAGAAGTTACGAAGTTTACAAAATTACGATAAAAAGTGATTTTATAAAAGTAACTTTATAAAATCTAAAACTTTTTAGGTCTGATGAAAATTATTTATATTTTTATGTGAAAGTAATTTTACAAGGAATCCAAATATATAAGAAAATCGAAAAACCAAATTATAATGAAGGAGTTATACATTTTACAAATTTACTATAAAAAGTGTTTTTATAAAAGTAATTCTATAAAAACTGAAACAGTACGAATCTGATAAAATTTATTGGATATTTTTTTGAGAAATTAGATGTCATGAGCTTTCCAAAACTATAAAGAACTCAAAAATGAGATTATAACGAATGAGTTATGATTTTTACAAGATTACGACAATTAATTATATAAAAGTAGTTTTATATAATTTTACAAAAACAATAAAAGTTATTGTTCATCAGTATCTAAAATATTATAAATATAATATTTTAATAGATCTTCTTAATACGAAACCGTAGGCATAAAGAACATATAAAACGGATTTAAAACGAGAATGATACGACATTTTTACTAAAGTGATATTTATAAATACTTTTAACTTTATAAATATCATTTTATCAAACAATTAAATTATTTATATAATGTAATTATATAAAAAATAAATCAAGTATTTTTAACAATTAATAAATTGTTGGACAAGTATACTATTTTTACAAATACAAATACATGGACGTTTATTTTACAAAGTTCAAATTGTTTAATTTTATAAATTAAACAAACATGTGTAGTTGGTGATGTAACTATATAAAATTATATATATTGTGTTTGTTATTCAAAGTTCATTGTACTTATACGACCTATAATTAATTAGGTTGCATTCGGACTATCCATGACGTTTCACTCATTTGATTTGTAAATCAAAGTCCATTCACTAAGGTGAGTTCATAGCCTCATGTTTTTACAATTATAATGATTTACAACTTTTGGGGTGAGAAACATGCATTGTTTTACAAATTAGACGCAAGTGTACATTGTAACATGATTACGTATTTGCCTAAGTAGCGATAACCCTCTGAGCCAATTATCATGAATTGTCAATCACTTGGTGTAAGCGTGAATGTTCTAAATAGATCTATTTGGGATTTACCTCCCCGTTCGGGTAAGTAGCGCTCGATGTGCCAGTTTGTCAAACAACAGACGTATACCATGTCGAATTTAGGATGTTGCGGGCTAGAACATCATCAAGGGCAATGTTGGCAATTTATATTCCAATTCATACATGTCGAGCTTCAGTGTCATGAGCTTAGGGAAACGTAATTACATTTTGTGATGTTTGCATCTATTGCATTATCATACACTTGGAAATCTTGCGGTCCTACATTATATTTACATAAACTTGTGAATTCACCAATTTTATGTTGACGTTTTAAAGCGTGTTTTTCTTGGGACAATAAGGTGAAAGTCAAGGATACATTGGTGGTCGTTAGTTTGGATGTCATTGCATAAAGATTTAGAAGCATTACATTTTGGGGATATTTGTTATATTTTAAAATCTTTACATTTACATGTGAACAGGTTAAGTCGTTGTGCTTTTGTAACAAACAATTTCAGTTATTCCAATGTATCAGTTTTCAAACGACTCATTTAGAGGTCGTTCTCATATCTTGTGCTATTGATCCATGATGTAACGCTCCCGGACACATATTCCGATGCGACCCTATTTGGGGGTGTCAAAGATTGGTATCTAGAGCCAAGGCTATAGAGAACCAGGTCAAATGTGTTTACTTGGACTATAACCATTTTCAAACATTGCATCATACAAAGGGGTTTTCATAGGACGTACACTCCCTAGTTGTTGCATTAGTTGGTCATACTAGATGATGTCATGATTGATATACGTGTTATAATATACTACGTATATTACTATAAGGGTATTATATTGATACTTATATAAGCTACTTTTGTTTTGTCACAGATATAGTCATGTCATCAGACGAGGCATCTTCTAGGGTTAGTTACACATCCATATCGATTGATTATGAGGTGCCGTCTGATGCGGGTTCTCCTGGAGTTGTTGTATACAGATACGATAGACTCCGCATGCATCCAGTAGACCCACTATCTTTGAATTACGTGCCTTGTCCTGAGGAGCCAGAGCGATCACCACTTTTACCGGATTACGTACCAAGACCAGAGTACCCCAAGTACTTGGCCCCATCTGATGCTGAGATTCCCGTTGAGGATTAGCCTTATGTTGCTGCTGCTTCACCCACAGCCCTATCTCCGGGCTACATTATTGATTCTGATCCAGAGGATGGTCCTATGGACTATCCAGCTGACGGAGGAGATGATGATGATGACTCGTCTGGAGATGATGTTGACTACGTGGACGAGGAGGAGGCCTCTAAAGAGGCCTCTAAGGAGGATGAGGAGGAGGAGGAGCACCTAGCTCCAGCTGAATCTACTGCTATTTCTCCAACTGTTGACCCTGTCCCCTCTGCTGAGGAGACAGAGCCGTTTGAGACTGATGAATCTGCAGCTACACCACCACCACCACCTGCATACCGTACTACTGCTAGGATGTCTATAGGAGCCTAGGCACCTATACCATTTCCTGTTGAGGTAGAGGTTACTAGACTCCTTGCCATACCTACACCACCACCATCTTCACTCACTCCATTATCATCACCACTTCCTCGGATACCCTCACCACCAATTCCTGTACCATCACCACCTACTACTAGCCCTACTTACGCTGAGGCACCTTTGGGCTTCAGGGCAGCCGGGATTCGGTTAAGGGCTGCATCACCACTATCATCACCTACATCACCACCCACCCATCACCCACTACCATTACCTGCACCATCCACTAGTCGAAAAGCTGACATTCCTAAGGCTGACATACCGCCTCAAAAGAGGCTATGTTTGATTGCTCCCACACCTAGGTTTGAGGTGGGGGAGAGTTCGATAGCCACTGTTGCCAGACAGCCTGGTTTGGGGGTTGCTCGCACTACTGACTATGGTTTTGTCGACATGGTAGATGATGATCCTATACGTCATGTGCCTAGGGAGGTCGAATATGGTATCACTAACAGTTAGGACGAGTTAGTGGATGCCATTCAGGAGGGAGCACGATGACCCTAAAAGGGGTCAATGCTAGAGTAACTGACCTTGCTGAGACTCATGAGTGAGACACTCAAGATCTCTATGCTCATCTGGAGGATGCACAGGATAGCCAAGCTCGTTTATCAGACAGAGTCGACATATTACTCAAGGATAGACAGTTTTACCAGCAGACAGTTATGTTGATAGAGGACGAGGCCCTGGTTTCTCGAGAGGCATGGGCACAGGCTATGGGCTGCAGTGCGGCAGTTCACTATGAGATTTAGGCATATAGAGCTCACACTCAGATACAAGATCTTCGCATCAGTTCGCAGGAGACATTAACAGCGACCTTGGTTGCTCAGGTTTCATCACTACAAAGCCAGTTGATAGCTGCTCTCGGTCAGATTTAGGCACTACAGGCGAGAGATCCAACATACGTAGATGACCTAGAGGATGCTGATAGTTGTAGTTAGTTTACTTTTCAGTCATGTCATTAGCTATCATTATGTTAGCCTGCTAAGTATTATGGGTTAATGCCCAACTAGCACGGTGGTAGGACTTGTGTTTTTTTCATTTCTGTATTGAACTATCATGTATGTCTTCTAGGTGATATATGAAATATATGTATTATGTCATGTCATTATGATCCCAAATTTTACTATATACCTCTCTTGTGTTGTGATCTCATTTTATTTATTATGCATATGTCATGTAGCATTTATAATTGTATGAAATCTAACATGTATTATATTTTCTTGTGAATTAAAGAAAATGCCTCCAAGAAAAGGAACCAGAACCACCCCCGCCACTACCACTGCCACTACCCTAATGACTGATGCTGCCATCAGGGCATTGATAGCCCGAGGAGTGGCTGATGCTTTGGCTGAGCGAACAATTCAAAGAAACACTAACCTCAATGGCGATGGAAGCCAAGGTTCTGGAAGTGGTATTACAAGACCCGTACGCCCTACTCATGAGTGCACCTACAGTGACTTCCTCAAATGTCAACCACTGAACTTCAAGGGTACAGAAGGAGTTGTTGGTCTAACTTAATGGTTTGAAAGAATGGAGTCTGTCTTCAATATCAGTAACTGTGCAGTCGAGAACCAAGTCAAGTTTGCTACTTGCACTCTTTATGGAATTGCCTTAACATGGTGGAACACCCATGTCAAGACAGTTGGTTATGATGCCGCTTACAGTATGCCTTGGAAAACACTTATGAAAATGATAACTGCTAAGTACTGTCCTCGAAATGAGATCAAGGAATTGGAGATAGAGATCTGGGATCTGAAGGTGAAGGGTACTGACTTGGCGAGTTATACCCAACGCTTTCAGGAACTAGCATTAATGTGCGGGAGAATGTTCCCCGAAGAGTCAGATGTGGTTGAAAAGTATGTTGGTGGATTACCTGACATAATCTAAGGAAATGTGATGTCTACCAAACCCAAGACAATAGAGGAGGCTGTCGAAATGGCAAACAATCTGATGGATCCAAAACTCCGTACGTTGGCTGAGCGTTAGATTGAAAACAAAAGGAAGCAAGATGATAACTTTAGAAGCAACCAGAACCAACAACAACAAAACAAGAGGCAGAACACTGGTAGGGCTTACACAGCTGGGCCTAGTGAGAAAAGGGAGTATAGTGGATCAGTGCCAAAATGTTCCAAATGCAACGACCATCATAATGGTTCGTGTGTACCGAAGTGTCACAAGTGCAACAAGGTTGGCCACTTGGCCTGGGATTGCAGTAGTTCTGGCAATGATAATACTGGTAACAACCAGAGAGCCACTGGGGCTAATCAGAAGGGTACCGGTTGTTATGAATGTAATGCTCAGGGGCATTTTAAGAGGGAATTCCCAAAGCTAAAGAACAAAAACCATGGTAATCAAGGTGGGAATGGCAATGCTCCAGCAAAAGTGTATGTGGTGGGCAATGTGGG